>VSMD01038235.1:0-153752 GCA_008750895.1 Mirza zaza | reverse complement strand
TTTTGATTGTTTCAAGCCAGGGAGTAAATCTAGTCCCTGTCAATCCATTTTGACCAGAAGTGCCCTTTTTATTGATTTTCAAATTACTTTATATATTAAGAATCTTAACCTTTCAGCTCTCTTATGTATTGCAAACTAGAAGCTGTATTTAATTCAATCTTTGTGGAGTTACTTCTAAAGCCCAGGTCAAAAGGAAGAGAACCAAAAAGGCATACAACTCATACCGTTCCAAACTCTGAGCTAGACATAAGCCAAACCAGTTCTATGATTTGGACGTTGTATAACAGTGGTACGTCATGTACTCAGTTGAATTGCCCTGTAATAGGATTTTGATAAATAGACACCTAGGAATCAACTTTCCTGTAAATAGGCCAGGTCTATATCTTCCAGTAAATTTTTTTTTTAAAAAAAGCTAAATATGAAAACATTAAATTTAACTATTTAATTCATTTTTTAACTAATAGATATTCATTAAGCACTTACTATGTGCTAAGGGCTTTTCTAGACACAAAAAATATCATTTGATATTAAACATGAATTATTAATAAACTTTAATTAACACATGTCCAAAGGAATATAAAGCATTGGCACTTCATAGGTTTCTCTACAACTTTAGAGGTTATAAGTGCTAAGAGATGAGATATTTCAACAATAGGAAGCACAGATTTATTTTTAAGTGCTTTTTGCCCTGAGAAATTGAAGAAAAACAAAAGGAGATTTTTTTCAAATGAGGGCAAATAAGAGTTTATTGAAATTATCAAGTGAGATTGATTTAATAAAAAAACAATGTAAAAATATCTGACCTCTAGTAAATGATATACAATATTAGGGTATCAGACATTTGAAAGTAAGAAATTCAGCCCCTCAAAGATAGCTAATGCTGTCATTTAAATCTTCACAGTGGTTTGTTCAAAATGAAAGTTATGACATTTCTAAAGTTATGATGATGTAAATAGAGGGTAAAACAGTTCAAAAACTGCAGGTTTGGATTATTCATTAGAATATGCTTATTGCTCAGGATAAAATCCCAAAGTAAAGACGGAGTCCCAAAATTTCACCAAATTATTTCCATTGCCAACCTAACACAATCAATATAACAATTATCAGCATCCACTATAATCAATTATCTAATATTTAACTTACAAGTAATGACCACAAATTACTAGCTCATCAACGCTTTATTTTGGAGTAATTTTAGGTTTACAGAAAATCTGCAAAGGCAGTACTGAGTTCCTCATACTCCTCACACACTGTCCCCTTATGTTAACACCCTACGTTAAGAACTACAGTACATTTGTCAAAACTGAGGAACCAACCTTGGTACTGTTAACTAAACTTCAATTGTATGGCATCACTCAGAAGCTATTTGAATAATGAATTTAAACATATATCTCTTTTAAGGAAAAAAAACACTGTCATTTTTTTTTTTTCTTTTTGAGACAGAGTCTCGCTTTGTTGCCCAGGCTAGAGTGAGTGCCTCAGCTAGTGCCTCAGCCTAGCTCACAGCAACCTCAAACTCCTGGGCTCAAGCGATCCTCCTGCCTTGGCCTCCCGAGTAGCTGGGACTACAGGTATGCACCACCATGCCCGGCTAATTTTTTCTATATATATTGGTTGGCCAATTAATTTCTTTCTATTTATAGTAGAGACGGGGGTCTCACTCTTGCTCAGGCTGGTTTTGAACTCCTGACCCTGAGCAATCCGCCCCCCTCGGCCTCTCAGAGCGCTAGGATTACAGGCGTGAACCACCGCACCTGGCCATTTGGGCTAAATTAATAATACCTTAAATTAAGTTTTAGAGATGCAACCCTGCACTGGGTTCTCTTTGGAAGACTTGAAAAATCAATGTTTGAGATGATGAGTATCCTGATCTGATCACCATACATTATGTACATTGCAGCATCCCTATGTACCCCATGAACATGTATAATTATTATCAGTTAAAAAAATAAAATAAAATATTTTTTAAGAAAGAAAAAATAATCTGAACAGAATTTATAATGAAACCTTCTTGCATGAGAGCTGATGTATCTCTTATGTTGGGCCTCAACTTTAACACACATTATCAGTCTCAGCAGCATATTCTCCCAGTGCCAGAAGACTCCAGGCAAGTTGGTTTTTCTAGTTTTTCTAACAAGATTTGTAAATGTCTCAGGATTTTTTTAAACTAATTTGCGCATGTTGTATCTATCCTTAAGTTTTCTTAACAAATCTGAGCATTCATTATTTGGCAAAGTCTTTTTTCCTGTTTATGTATCAATACATACATAAAAGTTATCCAATCACACTTATATTTATATTTTTATGAATGACCCTTATGAGAAGACTAAGATTTCATGAAATAAGAAACTGTCCTGGAAAAATCCAAGACATATAGCTTCTGTTCCCATGGCAACCAACTAACTAGTTGCACCTGGTCCTCCAGAGTAATTAATTTCTTGTGCGCCAGGATGGTCGGTTGCTTCTCAAGGCCAGAAAAAAACAAGGAGGAACAAAATGACCTTTCTTTAAAACAAAACAAACTTAAATCTCACAGGGAGGAATTAGACTTTTGGGTTTCCTCTAATTTCACTCTTGCAGTAGATTTTACATTGGAGGAATAAAATGGGAGATGAGGTTTAGAGTTCTGTTGAGCTTATATTTCAGAGATCTATTGCTTTAGCTATATTTGTAGGATCTTGAAGATTTTTTCTTGTGCTTGAATTAGTTTATCAATGAGTATGTGCATTGATCTGCAACACCTAAAAAGAGAAAGAAACGCAAACATCAGAAGACCTACACAGCAAATATCCAAAGACTGGTTGTCCTTAACCCTGGCTGCACATTGGAATTACCTGGAACTTTTTTTTCAAACAAATCAGCATCTGAGTCCCACTCTTCTGAAATTCTGACTTAATCAGTCTGGGATGGGGCCTGGATGGCAGAGCTTTTGAAAAGCCAATTAAAATGTACAGCTATAATTGAGACTCAGGATTAGATAGTGTACTAACACAGCAAACTTTGACCCAATGAGTAAACTTCTTTGTAGATCAAAGTTGGGTAAACATATATATTTATTAAAGTGAATTACTGTGTGTACCAAGCACTCTTTCTGTGTTACAAATTAATGAATGCTTCAGGAAATGCTCAAGATAGATTTGGAGAATAATGTTCTGTAGTTTTCTTTCTTTTTTTTTTTTTTCCAATCTAAATGTGATATAACCTAAATTTGTAGGCTATACCTTCTATCTGAGGAGGTTGCAATGTCTGTATATTAGTGCACCTCATTTTAGGAAGTTTTCCCATTTCCAAGAGCTAATTGTTGCATTTTTGGAAAATTTTCAAACTGACTACTATAATCTTAACAGCCTGAAATTGGCCTTGCTGAAAGAATTTACACCACAGAAATCAGAAAATGCTACAGATAAGGGCTTTGTTGCTTCTGGAGAGTGGGTTGTTAAATGTCTACCTGCAAACTATTGGTTTTCAGCTTTGAGAATAAGATCAAAAGGATGAAGTTTGACTGGGCCTCAAACATTTGTCAACCTTTCGTTTTTACAGATGTAGAAAATGAGGCTCAGAGACTGTAAGTGACTTGTCAAGAAAATTGCTGGTGGAACCAAAAATAGAAGCCAGTTCAGCAGAGTGTTTGTCACATCTGTCATGACTCTTGTCTACATTGCAAATGCCACCAAATGTAAGCTCGGTGCTTTACAAAGAAGCATCTATCCATGCTGTGTTATTTAGGGGTACAAGATATTCACTGTTAAGATGCCAAAATTCTGTAATAACTATGATACATCCAGACGATGGAGTACAATGCACCCATAAAAAAGAATAAGAGAGGATTCTGTATACTGATATGGAAAGATCTCTGGTGTATATTGAAAAGAAAAATAAGTGAGGTGAAGAACAGTATATGAAATATGCCAGCTTAGTTTATGAAGGGAGAAATGAGAATATTCATGACTGTATTAGGAAAAAAAAATACTTGGAGGATAAACAAGAGCCTAAGAAAAACGACTCCCTGACAGTGTAAGAGGGAAACAGGGTAGCAGGGACAAGACTTTGCCTCTGTATTGAAAATGAAACAAAGGCTCTGAAAACCGACAGCTGGTAGCAACCCATAGTGTTCCCTGTAAATGTAAACAGTTTTGCAGAATTTCAACATCAGATGAGGTCACACCATGACTGTGATAAAATCAAGCCCAAACAACACTACTCTGTAATCATGTCTGAACAGAGACAAAATCAAGGGCAACCACAAAAGTGACAAAATATCCTTCTTTCCCTGATAACATGAATAACTACTTCTCTACCATGACGATTCTGGCTTAACTTTGTTCGTCTTGCCTCCTAGATAAAAGTTAATGTTTTCAACCACTGAATCACCCTCACCATCTTATAGCAACTAATTGGTCCAACGGTCAAGTTTAAATATCCAAACTAATGTACTGAGATATGCTGAAATTATAAATATCCAAGAATACATAAGAAACTCATAAAAGAGAAAACAAGTTATTATTCCAATTTGATTTTATTATTTTCTAATATAATGAGCCATATAATTGTATTATTGATGAACACAAAAAGACTAATTGAATGCAAGACCAATTCAGAAATGGGACAAGAAAGAGGTGCTGAAATGGAGATGAAGTGGACAAGACTTATTTATGTACGAAAGTCGGCTCAAGGCTTGAAATTTTCTCCAGTTAGAAATAAAAGGTCTTTGTCTTCAGCCAACATGAATAATTTCAAAATACGACTTTGACCTTCTTGCCAGGTTCTTTTAACTTCATTTCTATAATGAGGAGATTAGCATTTTTCATTTGCGCCCTGTCTCCGCACATCAACTGTGTACCAGGCAAGAGGGATTCAGCAATGAATAAGATTTAGTCCCAGCTATCAAGAAGTTTGCTTCCTAAGGGGCAAGCCTGAACCACTCCTCCTCCTCAATTCTACTCAGACACCTGTTACCCAGGAAAGCGGCTGTGAGGTTATTGGTCAATGTCCGTCTTCTGTCTCCACACATGACTGACTGCTCCTGGAACATGGGGACTGTGAGCATCTCACTCACAGTACATCCCTGGTGTCCAGCAGAGCATGTGATACAAGTAGACACTTGCACTGGGTTCAACGGTGTCCCCCGACAATCCACATCCACCTGGACTCCTAGACTGTCACTTTATTTGGAAATGGTGTCTTTGCACATTTAATTACTTAAGATGGGGTTGTATTGGACTAGTGAGCCTTAAATCCAGTACTACTGGTGTCCTTGTAAGAAGAGAAGACGACTCAGGAGGCGCACGCATGGAGGGAAGAAGACCCTGTGACGGTGGAGGCAGGGCTGGGAGTGGCACTGCTGGAAGCCAAGGAAGGCCAAGGATTCCTAGCAACAGCCAGAAGTGAGGAAGGAAAAAGGAAAGAAAGAAAAGGAAGGATCTGCAATGGCTTTCTTGAGTTTTTCAAGGTTTTTTTTTTTTTTTGAAAGCATAAGAGTCCATGTCTCTAAACAACTTGGAAGGCACACGGCGCAGTGTTTAGAGAACAGGACTTCAGTCAGACTGGGTTTGAGTCCTGCTCCTACCACTTACCGTATGGAGAGCCTTAGGACAGCAGGTTGTGATCACTGTCTGCAACTGTAAAAGGGGGAAAGTAATAGTAACTACCCTCCACTGCAAAGAGGATTTAATGAGACTATGCAGGTAAAGTATAAACCTGCACTTTTGAATAAAGTAGCCATGAGGCCAGAATATGGCTCTTCTAAACTAGGATGTGCTGTAAGTAAAATATACATCAGATTTTGAATACTTAGCATGAAAAAAGATGCAAACATCTTGTACATAAGCCTTTTATGTTAATTAAATGTTAAAACAAGAATACTTTTCATAGATTGGGTCAAATGAAAATATGTTACTAAATTAACTTTGCCTGTTTTGTGCAGTTACTAGAAAATTGTAAATGACATACGTGATTCAAATTTATAGCACTCACATTATACTTTTATTGGGCAGTGCTGGAATAATGGTGCCTTGGCACAAACTAAAATATGAACAATGGTAAAATCTTTAAAAAATCAATAAGAAATATAAAAATATGTGCAATTATTAAAATGTAGTGTTCGACACTGATTCCAAAGTAGGATATAAAAGATTGGTGTGGAGCAGTGAAATAAGAAAGTTTCTGGGCCAGGAGTGCTGTAATTTCAGCACTCTGGGAGGCCTAGGTGGGAGGATCACTTGAGCCCAGGAGTTGGAAACCAGCCTGAGCAACAACAAGACACCGTCTCTACCAAAAACAGAAAATATTAGCCGGGCATGGTGGTACATGCCTGTAGTCCCAGCTACTCGGGAAGCTGAGGCAAGAGGATCGCTTGAGCTCAGGAGTTTGAGGCTCCAGTGAGCTATGATGATGCCACTGCATTCTACCCAAGGTAACAGACTAAGACGTCATCTCAAAAAAAAAAAAAAAAAGAAAAAAGAAAAGAAAAAGAAGGGTTCTGTGATGTTCTTGGCCCACCATGGATGGCTCTCCAAATCATTTGACTTTTCTTCCTCAGAGTTACTATTCAGTGAGCACTTGGTAGGTGTCAGGCCCCATACTGTTTTGCAGTCTCCATCTCACTGAATAAATAAGCCTACAGTTCATAAATAACATACATAATTTATAATACATAATATGTGCTCTTTAGAGCTGACATTAAAGTTTCTATTATGCTGATATACATCACTTGTTCTTGAACTGTGATCATCTTTCTGGAGTGAGAGAGAAATGGCCGCCACAGCAAACGTGCAGGGACTTGCGTGCGCCCATGTCACAGCCACAGTGAGCACCCCTGACCTGGGCACGTCCACGAGGGTGTGACTCAGATCTGCACATTATCTGATCCACCTTGGTGAGGAAAGTGCAAGAATCTCTTTTGGAGAGAGGCCAGTCAACTAGAAAATCCTTTAAAGTCTGGAATTTCCAGGAAGCACGGCTAACTCCTTTAAACCTTGAAGCTCTTTGCCCTCCAGACGTGAAATATGAACCTACTTAAATAACATTTCTTCTCTTTTGTATTGAGGTGCTGAAAAAAATCCTCCCCACCCAGCGCTCTTTGACATTTCAATTGAATTAATCCCTAAAGGAATTGTAATTTCCCATTAAGAGATGATCTAATCCTTGGCACCTATGCGGGGGCAAGAAAAAAGGGAGAACAAAGTGTTGGTCTTGTCACTGTTGGGGTCACACTTATCCTGTGTACTCTTTGCAAAAACAATAAAAGGCATGAGATTTTCTTGGCATTGAACTGTAGCTCCGGAGCCTAACAGAGGAAAACCATTATGAGGTGTGGATAAGGTGTTAACCTTCTCTACCAAGAATTTGTTACAGCTTTGTCTGTGGAAGATACAAGAATGATAGTGTCTCTTTCAGTTTCATTAGGCACCAGAATGACTTCTTCCTTTTTATAAGATAGAGTGAGCCAGGAGTCGTGGCGTACCTGTAATCCCAGCTACTGGGAGGCTGAGGCAGGAGGATCACTTGAACCAGAGAGTTTGGGGTTTTAGTGAGCTATGATCATATTACTGTACTCCAGCCTAGGCAACAGAGTGAAACGCTGTCTGCTGTCTCACAAACAAGCAAACAAACAAAAACAAATGAGAGAGAGAGAACTTGTTGGGTCAGATGGAGTCAGAGTAGATGAGGCCAGTTAGTTGTCTGTGCATTGTCCATGGAAAAGACACAGCTAAGTTTAAAGGCTATGTAAGAGGAATCTGAGAGTTCTGGATTTGGACAGGATTTTTATAAGAATATTTCCAACCCAGGAATGTTCTCAAAGTCCTGTGACCAAGCCTATAGACCTACTTCATTTCCCCTCATCCTTAACTTCTCCCCTTTTGTACAATAGAAATGTCTCTCCAACCATGAAGGCCAGTGTCCTGCCTTCCTTCTACAATGAGGTGTTCCAACTTAACCCTACTTCCTTCTCCAACAGTTGTTCTTTCTCTCTCTACCCCTCATGGCTGAGGTGTCTATGTAGGCTGTTTCTGTTTCCTCAACTCCTATGTCTTAACATACTTTAATGGCATTTCCACTGACTCTGCCTGAATCACTCTCAGTGAGAAAGACTGGCTCAGTAAGTCCAATGAGCATTTTGCCATTCCCACATTATTTGAAATCCCAGTAACATTCCACCGAACTCACTCGCACCATCCTGAAATATCCCCTTCCCTGGTGATGCAACACTTTCTGCTTTCCATAAACCTCCCCAACACCCCTGTCTCTTTTGCTGGACTTTTAATGTTGGAGTAACAAGGCTGACTACCAGGTTGTCTTCTCCCTTGATATCTTTTTCCAAGGCTATCTCATTCATGCCCAAGACTCCAATTATCCAGTTATATACCCTAAATGTTACCCCCAGCTTGGAGCTCTCTTCTAAGTCTAGGCAAGTGGTATATCCTACTGCCAACCGGCTTTTCCACTTAAATATCTCACAGGCACCTCAAACTCAAAGTATTCAGAATTGAATTCCTAATCTCTCTCTATGGCCTGCCCACTCCTAACCCCATCTCTGAAATCTTGTTCTCCTCCAGTGTATGCCATCTCAGGATGTTTCACCATCTGCCTGGCTGGCTGCCCAAGTAGGAACCCAAGCTTCTTATTTTGTACCTCTTTCTTTCTCACCTCTTCTATCCAGTTGCTCACCTATTTCTAAGTATCTTTTCATCCCTACTGCAACCATCCTACTGGGCTCATTCAAAAGCCTTCTTACTAATACCCTGAACCCACACTGGCTCTCCTCTAGCTAAAATTCCATAATGTGGTTGGAATGCATCTCAACATGCACGTCACATTGATTCAGTCCTTTACTTAAAACTCTAAAGTCCCTTTCCATTTCTGTTTGGATATTTCCCCAAATCCTTAAAATAGCCCACAGACCCTTTTGTTATCTGGTCTGCTGTTCATCAGCCTCACTCACACCTATATCCACCCCAACTTCCTCTCTCTCCAGCCACTCTAGTCCTTTCCATTCCTCCTTGAAGCCAAGCTCACTCCTGCTCAGAGCACTCACGCATGCACTTCCCTCTGACTTCCCACCCCACCCATGCCTTCACACCTTTTAGATCTCAGCAGAATCTTTTTTCAGGAAGCAGGTTCTCCTTATCCCCCAACAAGACCAGTTCCCGATGATACATGCTCTTCTATATAATGCATTTGAGGTTTGCTCTTGGATCTTTATAAGCATTGTAAAAATTGTCACTTAATTACTAATTTTATAATTAGTATTTTAATGTTCATTTTATCTCCCCAGGAAGACAAGAAAGAAATTGCCTTTTTTTCCCCACACTGCTGAACCTCTGTACATTGCACACAATAGTTGCCTAAGAAATACCTGTTCAACAAATAACCAACATCTAGATGGCAGAAGAAGAATATGAGAATTGTATTACATATATTTCTACAATATTACATGCATTATTATCTTTTATTTTGAAATGAGGCTAAATGAAGTTACAAATATTTGAGCTAAAAAGTTAAGTGATTAAAGGATTTCTGAAGTCGATTCACAATTACACAAATTGCAAGGAGTTAATCGGACCTACTGCTATCACAGCTGAGCAGTTGAGGCCACGGAAAGAATAAAACAAACCCCATAACACTAATAGTTGCAGTACTAAACCATTATTGACAACTTCACAATTATGGTTATCTTCCTGAGAAGCACAAATACAGATAAATCAAATCAATCCTTTTGAATGAAACTAGAGCTGTGCTCCTTAATACTTTTTTTAAATGATTGCCCCCTTAAGGAGACATTTTAGACATTTTTCCTACTCACTGTCTCCCCCTCCCCATATTTTAATACTACAGATACACTGTATATCTCTTTATGTACTGTAGCATATCTGTACTTCAAACCTTTAAAAAGTAAAACATTTTCACTCTGCAAGAACAAATTATGGCCTCCTTGAGGGTGCAGTTGCCCCTACCAACAATGTGTGAACTAGAAAGGCTCTTGTATGATAGCACTGCATAATCAGCAAATCGATAAACAACTTTAAAATGATTGTCAGAAGACTGAAAAATGAAGACTGTGTTTTTGCTATCTTGTCACTGATGGAGATTTGGCTCTAGTTAACTGGTCCACTATATGGAACAAATTATTTCTAGTTATGGGAGCACAGTGGCCTCTTTGGGCACTGTGGCTCAACCGCTGGTGCCTGTAGGGACAGAGCAGCATCTTGTCCAGAACCAATTGTTCTATACAGGATCCCCAAATTACTACAAACTTTTGATGGCCTGGACAAAAGCAAGCTTGAGAATATAACATTATTGTTATCACGAAGGAAAGAATTTCTTGGTAGAAAGTGTAAAGTTTTTGCTCAGTTTAGTATTGATTATTATAAAATATAGAACCACAAGCCATTGATTATTATAAAATATAGAACCACAGGCTGTAGTTCAAGCCTGTAATCATGGCACTTTGGGAGGCTGAGGTGGGAGGATTGCTTGGGGCCAGGAATTCAAAACCAGCCTGAGCAACATAGCAAGGTCCCATCTCTACAAAAAATAGAAAAAAAACATTACCCAGTTGTGGTGCCTCATGCCTCTTATCCCAGCTACTCGGGAGCCAGAAGCAGGAGAATCAATAGAGCCTACAAGTTTGAGTTTGCAGTGTTATGATGACACACCACTGCACTCTAGCTTGGGCAACAGAGCAAGCCCCTGTCTCAAAAAAAAAAAAAATAAAATAAATAAATATATATATATATACACACACACAGAGAGAGAGAGAGAGAGAAAGAGAGAGAGAGAGAGAGAGAACCATGGAGGACATATCAAACAACTTTTTTGTGTGGTTTTGTTTGTTCTGTTTTTTTATTTCAAAATATTAAGGAGATACAAATGTTTTTGTTACATAGCTTTTGTAATGCTTGAGTCAGGGCTATACAGTATACCCATCACCCAAATAGTGTTCATTGTACCCATTAGATAGGTTTTTGCCCACCACCCGCTCCTCTTCTTGATTTCCCATGGCTTTTGACTTTTACTTCCATCTGTGCGTGTGTGCCCATCCGTTAGTTCCAATTTAGTAAACAGTATATATGTGATGTTTGTTTTTTCATTCTTGAGATACTTCACTTAGAATAATGGTCTCCACTTCCTTCCAGATTGCTGCAAAAGGCATTAATTCATCCTTTTTATGCCTGAGTAGTACTCCATGGTATACATACACTACATTTCCACATTTTGTTAATCCACTCATGAATTAGTGAGCACTTAGGTTGATTTCACATCTTTGTAAATGTGAATTGTGTTGCAATAAACATTGAAGTGTAGGTGTATTTGATAAAATGAATTCTTTTCCTGTGGGTAGTTACCCAATAGTGGGATTACTGGATTGAATGGTAGGTCTACTTTTAGTTCTTTGAGAAATCTTCATACTGTTTTACAAAGAGGTTGTACTAATTTGCAGTCCCACCAATAGGGTGTAAATGTTCCTTTCTATTTGCATGCATGTCAGCATCTTTGTTTTTGGACTTTTTAATAAAAGACATTCTAACTTAGGTAAGGTGATATCTCATTGTGGTTTTAATTTGCATTCCTCTCATGATTAGTGACATGGAGCATTTTTTGATGTCTATTGGCCATTTGTCTATCTACTTTTGAAAAACTTCTGTTCATGTCTTTTGCCCATTTTTTAACAGGGTTGTTTGGTTTTTTTCTTGCTGACTGTTTCAGTTCTTTGTAGATTCTGGATATTAACTCTTTATCAGATGTATAGTTTGCAAATATTCCACATGGAATGTTCAAGCTCTGGGATCACACAAATTCTCCAGGGCCCACCACAGTCTTGGCAGGAGTTGGAAACAGGTGGGAACAGGTGATGTGAAAGCTGAAGGACTGGAGTTCCCTGAGGTGGACAAAGGGACACTGTGGGAGGGGAAGGAGCATGGCGCCCATGTCTTGGATCTAGACCATGGCCACGGGGAGCAACCCTGAAGGAGCTAGAAGCCTGATGCTTTGTTTTCAAGAAGTTCCCAGCTCAGTGGTTGCAGCAGCCCTTGGGCTCGTGAGGGTGGAAAAGCTCCCTAGCAGCTCAGAGGCCCACTGACTACAGGAAATGAGAGGGAAGGAGAAACAAAACCCCCACCTACCCTCTCCACCAGGCTTCGAGCTTGTCTGGGGTTGATCTCTGCTAATATCTTTTTTCTTCCTGTTCTGCTTTGCAACTTCTTTCCATGAAATCTCCAGCAAAGATCAGGAGCTGCGGGATGGGAGGGAGAAAACTAGGAGAGCAGGGCATCGGGAGGACTGAGAGAGGGCTGTGCATAGAAGGACATGATCAGCTGAGAAGATGTCAGAGAAGTGCCTGGTACCTTCTCCCGAAATATACCTGAGCTGTGTCCTCTCCCCCTCCCCCCGCTTTTATCTGAAACCATTCCTTCCCTCTAGGATGATTTGGCAATCAATGTCTCTAGCCAGCCATCTTCCATCCCTCCAAACATTATTTTAAGTAAATATACTTTTTTATATAAAAGACCCTATTGCTCACCGATGATCAATTACTAAATACCTAGGAATCAAACAGTTATCATTTGAATCTCTCTCCAAGTGATACATTTGCTACATTTCCACTGACAAAAATGTTTCTGCTTGAAGTTTTTTCCTATTATTTAAGAAAGCCTTTTAAAAATTGAGTTGCGTGTTTGTGAGTTTGACTTTTCATTGACCAAGTCTTAAGGCTTTGAGGGACTTTGAGCTAGAAACCATGGTGACGGCTCTTGTAAATATCACATTAGCATAATAAGCAGTAGATTTGATGTTGCAGTGGGAATACACATTTTATACAGTACTAAAAATAGATTATTGAGATTATATCAAAACTAACTTGAGTAGTTGCACACATAAAATGGATCTCATGAGAAAATTTTCTGTTCCAAGGGCATTTACTGTTCTAAGAACTAAGCCTGTGTGCTACTAGACACGTCACTTACCTAGTGTTCAGACCCCTTAGACAAAATAACTTCCTTTAATGAGTAATAAGATTCACAAAATAAAATAACCTCATTTCACTTGATTATGTGATTTCACTTGAAACCACACAAAGTTCTTGGAAGAAAAGCAATAAGGACGATAGTAAACAAATGTTTCATCTTATATGCATCATTCTTTCCTATGCAGAGGAGTACCTATTTAAGTTGTTCCGTTTTTGATGCAAGCACCAATGATGAAATACTTACTAGTAAAGGCTAGATTGCTTACCTATCACCTGCTTAGAGGTATTTTCTGTTTCCTGTCAATAACAATGTCAAAAGCAATTTATTAATACATCTTGATGTTTTCCATTTTTTGACGTGTATCTTTGATTAGTCGCAACTGTGTTAACTTCTTCAATGAAAACAGTGGGCAAATCTTCACTGATATCCTTTTGATCCCCAGAGTGTGCCAGGGGCCAATGGAACCATTGGGAAAGATGATTTTACTTCCTGTCACATTCAGGTTACCAAAGAAATCACTGGCAGCCTGAACTGTCTGAGCCACTAAATGCCATTGAACTTAGAGCCAAAGACATCTGAACATTGATGAAAAAAAATACTGCAAAGAAAATAAGATAAAATGTAGGTGATAGGGAGCAGAGTTGAGGAGTGTGGGAAAAAAATTTAAAGAAAGATTGTGGTTATTGGTGGTGTTTTTAAATTTGTTTTGTTTCCCCTAAAAATCCAAATTACTTAAAATAGCTAGAAGAATTTCTTCAGCCTAAAATAGGGAATTATTGAAAACTTATTGTTCAAGTATCTTATTTCTAAGATGTTAATTCTCATGAAAATCTATTTGATTTGCTGAAGTTATCAGATTCTTGACATAGACCTAATTTTTTTTTTGACACAGCAAAGTAGCATCTTCATTTGGTCTGTGTACACAATATACATCCTGACTCAGCTAAACAAACACATGTTCTCTAGAACCATCCCCATGGCCATAATCAAAATTGATAAAAGGATAGATTTTTAACATTTTCACTGCAAAAAATAAATAAGCTAGTGAGTTGATGAATATGTCAATTAGCTTGGTTGACTCTTCCTACAAAGTATATATAAATGAAAACAACACATTGCACCCCATAAATGTACACAATTATTATTTGTCAATTAAAAATAATTTTTTAAAAAATCTCAAATATAGTGTAAGTACAGGGAAAAAAGAAATCCTTGTCTGAATCAAAATGTCAGTTTCTAAATGCTATGAATCATTGATACTGTGTCATTTCAGTTGCATTCATGAGCTGGCTTCTTTGCACAAGCCATTTATTCCTTTTCCTTCTCAGTTCTTTCATTAAAAAATTAAAACAGGCTTAATAATCTTTCCCATTATACCTCCCAATATTAACAGAATTTTTAGCTCATATAATATGTTTTCAAAAAGACAGCTATTTGGACAGGATTGTGTCATTTAAGAGAAGTGAAATTCCAAATGTTTTCAGGACAAAATAACAAGCTGTACTCATTGCAGCAGGTTTTAAAGTAGAATAATAAAGTTTAAATGCAAGGAAAATGGAATTTTTGGTTTGGTTTGTGCATATGTATCATACTAACATATTCTTGCCCACAATATTTCCTATAATATCTCACTCTGTTGGGCTTCACTAAAAGTTATTCCTCTGTTTTTAAAACTTAGCTTCTCTCACACGGGTGAATGTGAAAGATACATTATGGTGAGCTTTGGGCAGAGGTCCTAGGAATACCCACACTAGCCTAGCCCAGCCTCTCCTCCTACCGGGTCCTATGGTAAATAGCTAAGCACTGAGGAATGTAGCCAGCCAAAGTACTTTTGTAGCCGGATCCTTGGGCACAAAACTGAATGTGGAATGTTGGTGAGCGTGGCTATAGATGGCCATGAGTTGCTGTTGCCTGAAAGCCATTTGTGGCCTCCAAACAGGGAAAACAGAGAGGTCTATTCTTTGTCTTCACACCCAGCCCATACTTGCACCTTGACTGCAGTCACAGTGGGAGGAAGAAAGCTCCATGCAGAGCGTGCCAGCCTCTTCAGGGGGGAAGGGCTTACAGGGGCAGTGAGAGAGACAGCTGCCACCACCCAGAGAGGAGGAGAGGACTGCCCCACGACTATTCAAATCCACTTGGTTCCAGGTTAGTCAAACCAGGAGAATATGAGAACCCAGACTGAAGACTGAAGAAACAAACCAAAGAAAAAAGCCAGATTTCCCCTCCTGTACTCTAGGAGGAAAAATATGCCCACAGGGGAACAAAGAGTAGAGGAACCGGATGGGCCTCCTGCCCACTCTGGGGGAAGACGTGAGACTACAGCGGGTGTTGGCCCCAATACCAGCACCTTCACTGCAGATACCACATTTGAAAAATGTGGCCCAATTAATATTCTAGACGTTAACTAAGTCATAGCCATATTTCTCATTAGGGAATCTGAGAGTTTGAGGACTTCGATAGGAGAAACTATGGGCTTTGAACCTAAACTTTTGCCACAATGTTACCCTCCAAAATATTTCTACATATTACAATATCTTTGCATCTTTATGTACGACATAATGCACACACACACATACTCATGAATACTCCTTTTTCCCCAGTTTTGTAGGAAACCACCTTGAAAATCCTTCATATTTATTAGTTTCTGCTTATAGTGAACAATTCTTGAGGTCAGGAACCATATATTGTTCCACCAACCCAGTAAATATGAACAAAGGATTATGAACTGGTGAGAATAAAGTTGACCAAAGTGATCTTTCCTGTTTCACATATCCAGCACATCTTGGTGAATCTAAAATTCAAAACAGACAACAACTTAAATTCTTTCATTTCTTTGCAATGTTCCTTGTTACCATGTTTTCAACTATGTTCCTCAGTTGAATTTTTCAACAAACACACAAAGTACCTTCTTCAGAAAAGAGTATTAAATAAAATAACCCAGTAACGCCAACAAGTAAGAAGAGTACAAGTGTCTTTATTCTTATACATTCCCTAGAACAGTAAGTATTTCCTGGCATCTGCTAAATTAGGTAGTCCCAGAAATCTGAGATCTTGTTCTACACGTAGTATTGGAACATTTTGATTTCTCAAACTTCCATCCAGAGGATTTCTTCCTTAATTTTTCACCAATTTAGGGATGGCCCATCTGATCATTTTTTTTCTTACCTTTAAATATGGAAATACCTTGAAATCATGGTTTCTAGTGGCAAATAGAACTCAAGGCAGATACTTTACTCCAGAGGGAATTCAGAGAAGGGCTGGTTCTTTTAAATTTATGTTGGAAAGAAGCCAAATTTGATGTAAGTATGATAGGTCCATTGCCGGGCTATAAAGTAAAACATTAATCAACGTAGCCAGTGTGCTGATTAATTTTATACGTCAACTTGACTGGGCACAGGATGCCCAGGTATTTGATTAAACATTATTCTGGGTATGTCTGTGAGGGTGTTTCTGGAAGAGATTAACATTTGAATAGGTAGATAGAGTAAGGCAGATCACCCTCTCCACTGTGAATGGGCCTCATCCGATCTGTTGAAGGCCTGAATAAAACAAAGACTGAGTAAGAGAAAATTCACTCTCTCTCTGACTGTCTTAGCGCTTAGGCATTGGTCTTCTCCTGTCTTTGTACTTGGATTCAAATTGGGACTTACATCATCAGCCCCTCTGGTTCCCGGGTCTTCAGACTTGGACTGGAACTATACTAGCAGCTCTGGTGGGTTCCCCAGCTTTTCAGCTACAGATTTTGGGATTTTTCAGCCTCCATAATCATGTGAGTTAGTTCCTTCTAATAAATCTCTTTAGATCAATGGCTAGATAGATATATAGAGATGATACAGATAGAGATACAGATATATATGTTCTAATATAGCCAGAAATGATATTTTTGTTGATGATCAAATGAAATGCTTTTTAAAATTTTAAGTACTCTACTTTACATGTTACCTATACCCTTCTAGAACAAATTTGATCTCAGTGTTATTTTTGGTCATGTCCAGACATTACCACACCAAAGTACTGAAACCATGTCCCAGGATCAGGCGTGCCATCAAGGCTCTCACATGCTCTTGAAGAAGCCCCCTTCCTTCCTCTCAGCACTTGGGGTCTGTCCAAGTGTCCCTCTAGTCACAGGCTCTGCTGGGACCTGCTCCATTCTCTCTGCATCCCTCTCTAGTTAACTTCTCAGCGTCTCTCAGACATTTCACGGCTAAGCTTCCTGAGGAGTGATGTCTCTGCTTCTCACTATGGCCAAACCCTCAGTCACACTGTGCTGAGCACTTCTCTTCTAGAGGTTGCCAGGATCGGCTGGACGACTAAATCAATGAATCAAATTATGAATGATAATTTAGAAATTTGGTTCATTGAAAGTCTAGTAGCTATATCAAAAATTTATACATGATCATGCACTTTAGTTAACAATTTTAAGAATCATTCATATCATAATACTGACAATCCTAATTCCGAAAGATTAAAATCTAAATTCCTGACATCTAACTGAATCCACAAACCAAATGACAGACTTGGAATTGGGTGACATCAAGGTTTCTAAAAGCAATTTTCAAGATGTTACCAATAAACTTGTTTTTTTCCATTCAGCCAGGTACATTTGGTAGAAAATTCGGATGAGTGGATTGGCCAGGTGACGCGGCAACAACAAAAACTTCAGTTTCAAAATGTGTCATGTGTCTTTATTGACATTCCTTCCTGCTGATGAAATTTCAGGATCTTTTAATGAATTAAAGCCACTTTTACTTGAAGAAGCCAGCCAAGTTACTGACCGGTTCAAAAACAATCATGAGTATGGTAGGATAAAAAGACATGCAATGGTGTTTCTTTCAATCACCAGTATTGTTTCTGCCAAATTTGGGATGTGTGTATGAATGTACGGGGAATGGATTTCTGCATACCTAAAGCAACATAGAAGCATGGCACAGAAGATAGGAAAATTTAATAGGAAGTGCTTGTGTTGGTCTATACTGAATTATAAAAGAATGTATAAAAGAACAATGTCACGTTGAAAATGATGTGAACCTATTCTCCAGGGAAAGCCATACTCTAAAAGAAAAAAAAATGCACTATTCATTTTGCAATGCAAGACTTCAAAATATAGTTAAGAATTGTGAAAGCTGGCCAGTTCTTATAGACTCCCTCTGTGCAATTGTCCATAATCTATCCCTGTGATACACTTTTTCATATGTCAAATTTTCCTTTTTGTTTTTTTGGTTTTGTCTTTTGGGGTCTTTTTGTTGCTGTTCTTTTGTTAGCTTCCTCCACCCCGACTATTTTAAACTGTCAGCATTATTTTTTACAATTTGCTATGCTATATATTTCTTCTTTGCATAATTTCCAATACTGGAGGTATAAATTGTATAAAAACTTTGAGAGCTCTAATTCACTTTATGCATTTTTTGCAAATTTGACTCCATAAAAGTTGGTTATTACAACATTGACTTTGTGTGTAAGCATTGTTTGAATACATGAAACTGTTGAAACATCTTTAATAAATGAAAAGATACCCATTTTGTACATACGCAATTGTGAAAGTTCAAATTTCTTGAGATCTCATTTCTTTGGGCAGCTGGTGTGGTCATGATACAGTGGTGAGCCATTGAGTTTTTTGATTGACATCATCAAAAAACTTAGATTGTCCATTATGGTATATCAGATGACAGCAGTTATATAAGCTATTTCATTATGAATATGGCTCATCTGGTCATACGTGTTAAACCTGTGTGACTGCCATTAGTATACCCGTGTGCTTATGCTTGCAAAACTATGTGTTATTATTGCCTGTCAGGGTGGGGCATCTGTTCTGTCATGTTTTTATGTTTCTCAAATAAATCTCCTTCTAGAAATGTAAATAAATTTCCTTTGAAGAATTTTTAAAATTATTTTTTTCAGAATTATATTTTCTGAAAAATATTGGATTTCAAGCAGGCTAGTGGAAGACAGTAGGGATATTTAGGATAGGAATATTAAGGTCCTTCCTTTGGCCAAAATCAGCTCCTATGCAGTCAAATTATTTCTCTGGTAGAGAAGCCACACACGTGGATTACAGACCACAGGCAAACTCTAGAGCAGGGGTCCTCAAACTTTTTAAACAGGGGGCCAGTTCACTGTCCCTCAGAGGGGGACAGTGAACTGGCCGTTGGAGGGCCGTTGGAGGGCCGGACTATAGTTTAAAAAAAAAAACTATGAACAAATTCCTGTGCACACTGCACATATCTTATTTTGAAGTAAAAAACAAATGGGCGAAAGCACCCGTATGTGGCCCGCAGGCCGTAGTTTGAGGACGCCTGCTCTAGAGCTAAGAGAAGCAACGGTGATTACCTTACTCCTCTGACACTGTATACATTTGGACGTAATGACCCAAAAAGTTAAAAAGATATTTGGGGATAGGTTTACAGGGTTCAGAACACATAGAATGGAGAAATGATCTATAGAAAATTTTTATCTTTCACCTAGGCTGGACAAATTGGGAGATTTCATATGAGCCAACCACATTAAGGAGGCTAACATTTTGTCTTTATGGCATAATTTCTTTCACTATGATCATCTTTTTAGACATAATAGGAATGTACAATCAATCCATAGATACCGTGCTAGTGAACAAGGCCTTTCCTACACCCATGCCACAAGGACACTCTGAATTTGCTACACATAATCACACACCTGAAATAGTTCCTATTCTATGAAAGTGTAAGTTGCATTATAACAGGTTATCCGTTGTCTTGGGAATCACCGCATTACCCTTGACAGTGAAAAAAAAGTTGGGCTGTATTATGACTAATCAAATTAGAGGTCTGTAATCTAGGATTTAGCCTCGATCTTTTTCCAGGGCCTGAAATGTTTCACCAAACATTCATCTATTTCCTATTTTGTGTCAGTCATTATCATAAGTGCTAGAGATTTTAAGAAATGTTAAAGTCTATCTCTGCCTTCCAACTTGCTTCTAGAATATAGAAAGACAAATGGCAACTCACGGCTGCAACCCGACTTCTTCCAAGAAGACTTTTTTTTTTTTAACTTTAAACCGTATCTCGGCATTACCTCCAATCCCTTCTTCTACTGACAACCAGTTGTCAACTCCAAACTCTCTGGCTAGAGACGGGGATCTGTTTTGAGGTATACGGCACTCTCACTCCCTTCTGCATAAGCCTTTGAATAGAATACGCCAAGAATCTATTAATGAGAAACCTTTTTACAATTTTGGCTCCTTCCCACCCAAAAGCTATGGGAGCCTTTACAGTGGAAGTGGGATTAATTCTAGGTCCTCAAAGCTATATCCTGGTAGCATATGTCAGAAGTTAGCGGGGAAGAAGCCTTAAGCACCAACCTAAAGCTGCAGTCCCCACGCCCAGGCCGAGGACCAGTGCTGGTCTATGTCCTGTAAGGAACCAGGCTGCACAGCAGCAGGCGAGTGACAGGTGACTGAGCAAAGCTTCATCTGTATTTACAGCCTATCCCCGTCGCTCACCATTCCCACCACCCCTGGTCTGTAGAAAAATTGTCTTCCATAAAACTGGTACCTGATGCCAAAAAGGTTGGGGACCACTGTCCTAAAGCATCCAAATTCTGATAATTATACAGAAAATGCTCTCAACACACACTGTGTATCAGAATCACAAGGGGAAGTTTTAGAAACTACAGATTTCCAAGTCCCACCTCCAAATATTATAGCTCAGTCCATCTAAAATTAACCTCAGGCATTTTTTAAAAAAATGTTTAATATTTCAGATCTCTCTAGTTCAGCCAGCTTTGAGAACTGCTCTATACAGAACTTGGGGTGGGGGGAGGTGTTTTCTTAGCCTCAATAATGCTTGATTGATGTCGAACAGTACTCAGGGGCATCTTCCTTTTCCCTGTTTCCTGAAACCTGAACACTTGGTATTTCTGTCCCTCATATCAAAGTGATTTGATTTGCACATGGCCAGCTGCTCACATTCACTCTTCTTCCCATCTCTGTAAAACCCTTACCTGCTGGTCCTCCCATAGATCTCAATGCAGTCCCACAATTTGCAGAGTGTTTAAAGCACATTGTTGATTTATTATATTCACGTTTCTCAAAAGGAAAATTCAAATTTTTGCATGGGGATATTTTACCTGCTTCAATTTTGGCTGGTCCAAGTAGGAGTCAGACAAAGATTCTTCACATGATGGTAACTTGCAAAAAGGCAAGGTGCACTATTTTTTGGAGCATTTTATTTTTCACTGTTGCATATCTTGAGGCATTCGTTGCCACTTCACAAAGAAAATCAATGTGGACCTGAGACCCCAGTATTCCCTGTAAAAATCGAGACTCTAATATCCTTAAAAGAACATATGTATGATGACTTTTGCTTCCAAATTGAATTCATCTCCATAAATTATTTAAATGCTTAAATCATGATTGCTGTTATTCAAGTAAAATGTAAATATTCTTTCATGACCTGCTTGAAGTTCAACGTGTGAAAACTGCCAACTTGCCTGAGTGGGCTGTGAGCTCTATTAGAAGCCAAGTTGATATCCCTTATGCATGACACACAGCTCTTAAAACAATTGCGTCAGGGAGGACTTTTTGGCATTTAGGTGAGTATTTGATTTTGAGGGGTTTGCAAATAAGAAAGTGTTAATTGAACATCTACTTTGTCTCCAGGACAGTGCTAGAGCCTTTGGGAGATGCAAAAGATCAACCCCCTGAAAGGCTCCAGTCAAAGAAAACAAAACACATGTGATGTAAAAACAGTAATGAGCTACTCCGGGGCTTCCGGAAAGAGAGAAGCCAACGAGAGCTAGAATCACAAGGAAAAGCTTCTCGAAAGAGGCAGGAGTTGAGGTGGGTCTGGAAGGTTGCATAAGTGTTAGATAAATAGAGATAAGAAGAGTGCATTTCAGGCAAGAAGAACAATGTGTCTGAAGTAGTGGTGGCAACTGTGTGCAATGAATGACCCAGCAAGCCTGCCTGTGTGACCTTGAGCATGTACTTAAGCACTCTGAGCCTGTTTGTTCATGTGTTCTTGGACACAATGAGAATAAACTAATCAGGGTTAGTCATAAGTTGGTTGTGAGGATTAAGCGAAATCATCCCTTAGAATAGCATCCAGAACAAAGGATATTCAATAAAAAGTATTAATAGCATTGCTACTATACTTACTATTACTATTATTGTCGTTCTTTTGTCACAAGAAGTATCCAACACAAAAAGCGGAAATAACTACCGATGGTAAAATGTGACTCAATTGTGGACCATTACAAATTTGAGAAGATGGAATAAACAATAAGGTACAGTAATAAGAAGTTTTTGAACAGGCGGGTGACTTAATGAAAAAGATAGCCAAGAAGGATCAGCCCAGGGGGTGGGTTTGGGTTGTATTTATGGGAGGGAAGCAACATTCTAACATTCTGTTCCTGACTTAAAGCCAAGTTATGGACTTAAAGCCATCCTTTCATGAAGAAATAACCAACTGAAATGCTGTCATCCAGCCGGAAAGGGATTTGGGCAAAAATCTGTGACTTTTCTCACCTCGCTTGTCGAAAGTCATGAAAGTACCTTCTGGGTTATTCTTAGAAAGAAAAATATGTTTTGCTAACAACATACTAATTAGCAACTGGCGGTGTGTTTTCTGAAGACCCCTATTAGCAAGGATATTACAGTGTCATGGCATGTAGATATGTCTATTTTGAGAGCTTTAGGGGGTGCTTTTGTTTGGGTTTTTGGTTTTGATTTTTGAGGAAAGAAAGAGCAAGTGACTGGGCAGGAAAATAGCCTTTCATGACAGAAACAGAGCACGTGGTTTTAATTAGTAAGCAATGTAGCGTCTCTTCAGCTGAGCCATAAATCAGGGCTCTGTGGGGCCTGGCAGCCGCTGACCACTGGAACTCAGCTTCCCCACGTTCGGGGACAAGTCAGCCGCCAGCCCTCACATTAGCTGCAGACGGAACTGCAGCCTGTGGCTTGGCTTTCCACTCACACCCCACCCTGCTCCCCCCACCAGCAAATGCAGGAAAATAGCACTAAGCCCCAGGGAGGCTGGGAAAGGCTCTGTATCACTTTCTGGCTTAATAATCCTCTCTACCCCCATCATTTTGATTCATCCAGCAGAAAAGTGCTCAGATCAACGTCTCTTGTCTCCGGGGGAAAGCGTCTCAGAAATTACAAAGTACCCCAAACCAATTTCTTGTACTTTTGTATAGAAAAAAAATTACCCTGGACAGAAGCATGCAGACTGGGGTCCTGCCCAGTTTTATATCCGATGCATTATTCCCAACTGGAGCCACCAAGGCTGAACACGAACACACACACACTCGCGCACAAATGTGCCACGCACAAAGAATCCTCAATCTTTTCCTCTCGTCTGAATGCCTAAAATTGACACTTTTGCTAATTTTCTGCATCAGAGGAATAAAAGGCCTTCCTAGGAATGTTTTTAAAAGAATGAGAAAAGTCAATATTTCAAATTTGCTTCTTATTAAAAACTACAAAAGTTTTAGAGTGGATGAAGGTTAAACACACTGGGCGAGTTAGATTTCTCGAATTATACTTGTTGAATTGTCTGTGGGCTTGGGCATTCCGAACGCTACCTTTGCAGAGAACATATGAAGCTGATTACTAATACAGAAAGGGTTGCTGGAGAAATGGAATATGATGAAAGGAAGTGTAATTATCCTTTGTAAATGTGTTCTCACACATACAGTAAGACTTCCCTATGGTGGGATTAAGGACAGGGTAAGGACAGACCAGGGTGGTTAGTACAAAAGATGGGTCTTATCCACTCTGCGTGAGCATTGCCTGAGGGACCCAATTCTGGATCCCATGCTAGAGATTCCAAGGCGAGGCCCAAGGAATCTGCAGTTTAACAAACATTTCAGGTAGTTTTGATGCAAGTCGTCGTTGGCCCACAGTTTGAGAAATTCTGGCGGAGTCCAGCCCCTTTAGATGCTGGTATTGACAGGCAGAACCACCTCCCACCACGTGGCCTACACAGCGGCATTTCAGTGTCTTTGGTCTGATTTGATTTAGTGTCGCCGAAGCCCCATTAGTACAAGGCCTGGATTCATGCTACTTGCTTGAGTGACAGAAAATGCCTCAAAAATCTCTAATTTGCCAAGCATTGGTTGTTACATGCCATCACATTAGGTATGAGCGAATTAATATATATTTCTCATTCCTATGTGGCATTTCAAAGGACAAATATTCATTTTCATACTAGAGCTATAAAACCACTTGCCTTCCCTTTAGGGCACATGAAAATCCCCCAAATCTATTTTTGGTCTCTTCTCAGAATAAAAGATAGATTTTTATCTAAAAAAAATTCCATGCTGTAAAGATTTTAAATTTGTAGTTACCAACCCACATATTTCTAAGAATGTTATGAGATTTCAGTCATGAAGCCCAAGGTATAATAAGATCTCTTATAAATAACAATAATCTTGGAAACTAAAAAATAAGCATCCATGAGAAAATTCTACCCATGATCATGCTTCTTCCAACTGCTTCCTAACTCCAAAGCACACCCCAAGAAATTATTGGAGATGATTCATTAAGATTCATGAACAAGCCAACAGGTGCTGAGGAAAAGAATCTGGAGTGTGAAGAGCCAGGCTGGAATTTTAATGAGCACATGGGCTTCCTTTGAAAGTTCTCACAGGAAACATCATCGTGCCATCATGTGAGAATGAGCTCACATCTGGGCTCTGCCTCACATTGGCTGTGTGACCTCAGACAGGTTAATTAGCTTCTCTGAGCATCAGTTTTCCATATCTTTAAATGTGGAGCCAACAATGCCCACCTGCAAGTGTGGTTATCAGGAGTAAGTGAGAGAAAGCCAGTGGAACGTCTAACAGACTGACTCATAGAGGATGCTCAGGAAATCTGGTATTTTCCCCATGACAGTGTGAATATTTAATTTAAAAAGAAAGAAAAAGAAAGGAAAGCAAAGGGGGATAAAATAATTTAATTAATTTAAAGTCTTTTTTTTTTTTAAGTAGTTAAGAAAATGTAATATATCAGATTGCAGTGGTTAAGGCATGGCTTTCAGCCAGAGACACTTGGTTTTAAATCCTGATTTGGTGCCTTAGTAACCCTGTGACTTTGAGCAAGTGATTTAAAATTTTTAAGCCTGGGCTTCTCATTTGTAAAATGCTACTAACAGAGACACCATGAGAATTTCCAAGAGAAAGTTTCTAAACTATTTAATATAAGGTCTGGGAGAAGATAAGCCCTTGGTCTGCGGTGGTTGTTATTCATATTATTATCTCACTATTATTATTATTCATTAACAACATGGGATGGCTCAAGGCTCTTGAATGTTCCTTTGGAGGTAAATTTATTTTGGTACAAGTCTTATAAGTTTAAAGATCAAATTACACGATCTTGGCCTTCTGGCAGAACAACTTTATCAATCTCAAAGTAACCTCTAAACGCTTTTCCAGATCACTGGAGGCCACCCACATAATATTTGGCCTCTACGTCTTGGAATGATTGCCGTCTTTGCCGAGAGCTCCTGCCAACCAAATGGGAGTCCCCGCATGCTGGTTACAAAGTAAGCAAATCCCAGCCCTTTAAGGAAGAGGGTGGGTATGAAGTTAATCCTTGCAGTTCAAATCACAGGGAAATGCCTGTACCCCCAAGAATCCATTAATGCTGGTAAAATGTGGGCCCTGTATACCCTTAAAGAGATTAGAAAATACTGGCCAGGCGTGCCTGTAATCCCAGCACCTTGGGAGGCCAACGAGGGATGATCCCTTGAGGCCAGGGGTTGGAAAACTAAGGATGCATATAGATTCAACTCAATCTTCCAGGCTAATAAAAGAAAAACTTATGAATGATATGCAAATTTGCTAACATATATGTAAATCATAAGCCAAATTTTTCCTTGAATTATCCTTTAGAAACAATCAAGAATTGTCTCCAATTATTTCCAAAGGGAATAGGGAGGAGAGTGTAACTCTCATCTGGTTCCACCCAGCTAAAACACCCAGATGTGCGGGGGGGTGAGTTGATTCTGTTATTCTAGACTCTTAGAAGCAGTGTTTGGGGACAGGAGTTGGGAGTTCCTGCTCCCTGGCCTGACCTTGTCACTCCTGGCACATGTCATCAAGAGTTAGTGGCAGTTTCCCTCTCAGAATGACCTTAGCTTTTAGAGGATTTTGAACTCTATGTTGGTTTTATTTATTTATTTATTTATTTATTTATTTATTTTGAGACAGAGTCTCGCTTTGTTGCCCAGGCTAGAGTGAGTGCCGTGGCGTCAGCCTAGCTCACAGTGGCCTCAATCTCCTGGGCTCAGCGATCCTTCTGCCTCAGCCTCCCAAGTAGCTGAGACTACAGGCATGCGCCACCATGCC
The DNA here is from genome assembly GCA_008750895.1 of Mirza zaza. NCBI lineage: Eukaryota > Metazoa > Chordata > Mammalia > Primates > Cheirogaleidae > Mirza > Mirza zaza. The sequence continues at coordinate 127,461 of VSMD01038235.1, read as the reverse complement.
CGGCTAATTATTTCTATATATATTAGTTAGCCAATTAATTTCTTTCTATTTATAGTAGAGATGGGGTCTCGCTCTTGCTCAGGCTGGTCTTGAACTCCTGACCTCGAGCAATCCGCCTGCCTCAGCCTCCCAGAGTGCTAGGATTACAGGCGTGAGCCACCGCGCCCAGCCCCAATGCTGGTTTTAGATTTTCTGAAGTGACCCCTAGTCCAAGAGCCTCTAATCCCTTGGAAGACAGCCATATTTGTAAAATCTATTTCCTCCCTTTTAGAAAGACCATTTTCCACTCCTACTTGAAGATCTCATTTCGCACGTATTCCCTATGCCAGGCCCTACGTGAGGCAGCCACATGGGGCATCTCATGGAATGTCCACGACATACATACACTAGCCCCAAGAGAACTGGAGCTAGTAGGATCTACCTCATGGGGTATGTAGCAAATGGCAGAAACTGGGGGTAGGGGACTGTGAAGGTCTCTCTTGACGCCAAGCCCATCCATGTTCCTTCTCCACACGTTAAAGAAAAACTGAAAGAGTGAGTGATACAGAGTTCTGTCCTCTGCAGAGGAGGGTATGATCTAGTAGCAGAAAGGGACCCATTTGATACAAAGTGGTGGAGAAAACAAACCCAGTTAAGACTATAAGAGACACACTAGGAGTGGGGGCCATTGAAGAAAGGAGAAATTGCATCTGCCTGGAGCCACCAGAATAGATTTCAAGGAGGCGGCGGCGTTTGAACTACACTTACTGTATTCTGACAGAAGGGGAGATGGGGAGGAATTGCAGAGGTTAAAGGAGCAGGAGGCCAGAACAAGCAGGGGAGTTCCTGAACTGCAAATAGTAGACTGAGGCTGGAACATAAGTTATGAACATTGGAGGGGTGGGACTTTTTGTAGTGGTAAGCTGAACACGTGTTGTACTGGTTGATTCTGCTGGTGAAGAAGAGTTTTCTAAAAACTCTTTCTCAAGGAAAGCAGTGACATAAGAACTATGCTTTGGGAAGCTTAATCTAGAGCTGTGTATAGCAAGGAGTTGGAGTGGGAGAAAGGAGGCTAGAAGACTCATCAGTTGGGCCTGTTTAGGGTCTGATAAGGATGGCAGAGAGGGCAGGAGAGATGGCTGGACAATGGATGAGGATCTCACCACCCCTGTCTGTCTTTACCACTCTTTCCAGCACATAGCACATTGCCTGGTACTAAACTGGTTCTCAATAAGGAAGGATGGAAGCCAGGAAGGAAAAGAGTAAGGAAGTGAGTGAAGGAAGGAGGGAAGAAGAAAAGAAAAAGGAAGGTGAGAAAGTATTAGAGACATTGCCCATTAGGACTTTGGGAACTTGTGCTGAATATTCACAACTTGTAAATGTCAATTAAAAAAGAAAAAGTACGTGTAAAAACTGGTATAAATCCAAGCAAGATCTGTTGTCTAGTTCATTGCATTCTGCCAGTGTCGTTTTCCTGGTTGCGATAATGTGCTGGAGTATTTAATATGTTAACATTGAAGAAAGCTGGTTGAAAGGACCATGAGACTTCTCTGCACATTGTTGGCAACTTCTTGTGAGCTTATAATTAGTTTCTAAAAAGTCAATACAAGTTGTAAAACACTTCGATTCCCTTGTTCTATCAGACGGCCGTTCTTGTACTTCTCCTTGGCAGTTTCCCAGCTGAGTCAGGGCAGAATAACCTGCGGGGTGAGATTGCCTCAGTTAGGAACCCAGTCTCAGGGACATGCCCCTGAGTCTCTGGCATTCCTCAAAAATATTTTCTTAATCTCCTGAAAGAGTTGCTATTTTTTCTAGATGTATCAAAGTTCACAAGTTTTCCATTTAAAAACTTTCTTATTCCAAAGACCCCATGCATTAAAAGAGTTTTAAAAAAATGTTAACTTTATATTTAAAAATTCTTTTCAATTTCCTGCAACTCAGACTTGTTCAAATCATTAAAATTCCCCATGCCTTGATCTTCAGTCCGTGCTAGACATAATTCAATTTTTTTCCTATTTACTTATAATTGTTACTATGAAATAGGTCAAGCTTCGGGTATTCATACTTAATGGAATACCTTTCTAAAATCTTTTAAATAAAGGATTATAATGAAATAGTTGAATGCTGTCCTACAGTGAATCCATTATTCCATTATTTTGAAATAGCTTCTAAATATATTTAGAATAAAAGATGAGAAAAAAGAGGAAATTGTGGGTAACAGACATTTTTTCATCATTGAGTGGAACAACTCCACACTAAACAAGTGGTACTTAAGGAGGTTTGGATATTATTTAATTTTAAGGAAACCCCATACTATGTGTATCTTTCTCTATAACTAATTCATGACACCTACTAGAGCTTCTCTTTCTTCTCTCCACCTTTCTCCACCTCTTTCCCCCCTTCTTTCTTCATTTTCTTACCTTAAAAACTATGCTATCCTTATTATACTGGACAACTTCCATTAAATAGACTGCCAGACTTTCTAGGAAATAGGTTCTCTCTATTTCTGAGTCAAGTTCGACAGGTATACATAACCTGTGGGAAAGAAAACAGCAAAACACAGTGAAGTTTCATATCATTTGAACTTCAAAACCCAAAGGTAGAAAACAGCTACAAATGAATGGTCACTAGATTTCTTCAAAATGTTGATACTATGGAAAGAGTTATGGTTTTTACTTTCAAGCTTTCTAAATACCTTAACAAATATAATTCCTTTTGGTATTTGCATAACTCTATTGCTTTCAAAAATGCTCCCATTTAAACCAACTCATTTAACCACAGAAGTCATAACGACCGTCCTTAAATCTTAAAAAGGTATATTAAAATTTGAGAATATTTTTATACATTATCACTCAAACAGAATAATGAGCAGGAAAAAAATCAAGGAAGTTTGGTGTGCCCTTGATCAGCATTCATGGATTTCTCCTAAAGTTTACTTTTTAGCTGAATAAGATATATAAGTTGATGTTTTATGATAGTATAGTCTTAAAGAGATCATGGTACAGTACTCTTTAAATTTTCTGTATGTCATATTTCTCCTTGATTTTCTTTTATATCTGTGTGATAATTTCAACTACCTACTTGCCACACAAAATCCACTTTTCTTCAGAACTTCGAGAATGCTATAAATCTCGATTTACTATCTCCCCTGTTTTTAAGATTCCCTGATTATGTGATAAAATAAGTATACTCATATAAAAATGCTTAGAATAGTGCCTGGCTCAAAATGAGTACTTAATCATAGATATTATTATTATCAATGTGTTATATTTGCTATCTCCGCTTAATGTCTTTTAGAAGTGTGGTTTTTTTTCATTTTTTAGCTTAGACTTTCAATTTTTATTTTTTGATGTTACTTAATATTTTGCTATGTTTTTAAATCTACCACAAGGAAACTATGCAAAGCCAGACAACGACAGAAAACAGAGAAAATACCAGAGCAATCTCCCATGTTCAAAAGTGGTTTTGAGGAAAAAACCATTTTAAAACTTCTCCAACCCACATTGCCTACTGCCTACAAGCAGTGGCCTGAAAGACATGGTGTGCCTCTAAGTATTAGTCTGTAATTGGTTAGTCTATGTAGAGTCTATGTAGCTCAGCAGCTAATCTAGTATAGAACAAATTAGCTTAAACAAACAAAAAAACTGAGTCATTCAGTATGGAAACCAAGCCTTCCATTTTTATTTGCAGCATTCAAGCCTGTTGCCTAGAGATTATGTTTAGGATGGAGTTAGAGACCTCGTATTTCCTTGGACTGTTTCAGAAGAGGGGTCACTCACTGGGATAAGGTCATGTCTGAAATTAACAGAGGCAAGAACTTAGATGGAGCCCAAGTGAGCTACAGAGGGGATCTTTCCTGGATTTCACCACTTGGGCAGCAGTTCCCAAGTGAGGGATGTTAAGATCATGGCGCCACCATTTGGGGACAGGCTGGGAGCTGAGCCTCTGAGAAATTATGCCAATCCTTTGGGGCTGGGGAATATACATCTGCATTAGTCTGCTCAGGCTGCCATCATAGTAATACAATCCCACAGGCTTGGTGGCTTGAACAACATTTACATTGTCACAGTTCTGGAGGCCAGAAGTCCCAGATCAAGGTGCCAGCAAACTCGGTTTTCGGTGAGGGGTCTCCTCCTGGCTTGCAGATGGTTGCTTTCTCACTGGTCCTCATAGGACTGTTTCTCTGTGCATACGCTGGGGAGGTAAGGGGCAGACAAGAAGGGGCGAGTGAGAGCTCTCTGGTTTCTCTTCTTATAAGAACACAACTCTCACAGAGATGAGGGCCCCACCTTTATGACCTCATCTGACTGTAATTACTTCCTTACAAGCCCCATCTCCAAATATGGCCACACCGTGGCTTAGGACTTCAGTGTGTGAATTTGGGGGACGGGGGTGGACACAAACATTCAGTCCATAACAACATCCTAAAGCAGTGTGTGGTGCAGTTCACCTGGAATCCATCATGACACCTTTATGATCACGTGCAAGTAAAAAGATCCCCTCTCTGCAGCTCACTTAGGGCTCCTAAGTTCTTATTTCTGCTGTGCAAGGCACAGCCAGGTAGGATCTGAAAGTTGCCCTTAAAAAACATGCTGTGTTTAAATTTTACCTGCAAGCATCTGCATGTATTTCTCTTCTCTCCCTCAGCAGATAGAAAGTCTATTGAGTTCCCTTTTCTACATTCAGATAAACTGAGGTAAAGGGACCACAGTTGCACTTAGGCCAGAGATTTGAGTGACAGAGTGCTCTTGCCAGAGCTATCATGTAGAGAGACCCACCTCTGCAGGGTGAGACCTTGGGGGTCCAAGCCAGGCCCACTAGATCAGCCCTTAGGCCCACATGGAGCATCTCCTTTTAGTTTAAATCCTGAAGATCCAGAGGTTGTTATTTTGTTATTTTAATAAGTTAGCAAGTATTTGCTTCCATAGTCCCTCACTTTTCTTTCCTATGATTATTTATACATATATTTTCCTTGTGCCCACTCTGCTAGGGTATCCTAAGTGTGTTTCCAGCATGTTGGTTTTTATTGGTTAAATTTTTCCCAAAAAAACATATACAGTATTGGAGTTTTAACACCTAGTACCTTGGAATGTGACCTTACTTGGAAATAGGATTTTTATAGAGGTAATCAAGTTAAAATAAGGTCATTGGAGTGAAGGCTAGTCCAATATGACTGGTGTCCCTATAAGAAGGGGAAATTTGAGCACACACATGTGCATGTAGCATGATGGGAAGACCGGCACACAGAAAGAACACTGTGTAAAGACTGGAGTTATGCTGCCATAATTCAAGGAGCTATTATACGGCAGCTAGGAGACAGGCATAAAACAGATCCTTCCCTAGCACGGTCAGAGAGAGCATGGCCCTGCCAACACCTTGATCTGAGACTTCCGGCCTCCAGTATTGGAGACAATCAATCTCTGTTGTTTAAGCCACCCAATTTGTGGGACTTTGCTACGGCAGCCCCAGAAACACATTGAGGAAATAGGTTGAGTCGGTTTCATGTTGGCATCAGATTATACTGACCTTTATTCGTTGCAGTATCAGCCTCTGATCATCTGGGACCTTTATGGTTGATTGAATCAAGGAACTCTAGGCTTCAAAAGAGGGAACACTGAACAGGACCAGATGGACGTTTGGGAGAAGATCGGCCCAGAAATACTGATTTCGAGGTAGCGAGGAATGGCATAAAGCCAAAACTACAGAGATGACAAAATTAGAGAAATGAAAAAAAGAGCAGTGGTTGCCAGGGCTTAGAGAGGGACGGATGTGACCACAAAGGAGTAGTACTAGGGCATTCCCTAGCGGCGACAGAGCAGCTCTCTATCGTGATTGCTCTGGTATTAATACAAATTTGTATGTGGGATAATATCGTAGAAATGCACACACCCACACAGGCAAATGAGTGTATTCAAAATCTGTGAAATCCAAGTAACATCCGTAATCTAGTTAATTTATTGTTCTAATGCCAATTTCCTAGGTTTGATAATGTATTATAGTTATGTAAGGTATTAGTTACCATTGGAGGAAGCTGGGGGATGGGTACACAGTCCCACCGTGCAATATGTTTGCAATTTCTTGGGAATCCATAATTCTTTCAAAATAGAAAGTGTTTTTATCAAAAAGAAAGCTTGGTTGGGAGATAGAAGATAGAGGTCTTGGTTCTTTAATTTCCACTACCCATGTGGCTTCAGCCTTGACCTTGATGGCCCTAGTATAATCACTTGTTAAATTAATATCATAGTTCAGAATGTGAATATCTTCATAATCACAGCCAGTTTAAAAATAGATTTCAAGGGTACAGAGAGAAAAATATTAAGCATGTGCAATGGAACTTATCAGAATTTCAGTTCTCAATCTAATATCAACTAGATCCTCCCTAATAATTTCTGATATGACTTGAACCCTATTAAATAGTATAAGATAATATAAAAACTGAAATCTCTTGAAACAATAACACAGACACACTCTAAAGTGACATCCATGTTTGATTAGTTGTCAGCTGGTGACTATTGCAATTATCAAATTCAGAATATCTAATTCTGTACCACTATTAATTTTACTTTTAAAAAATGAGTTTACAAAATGCAATAATTGGTTCTAAGAAGTGGTTACAGACTTAATCATTAGTATCTTTTGAATTTTTACTTGGTGTTTCTTTACAGATGTAATCAGATCTGATGCTCTTCAGTAAAATTTTCAGGAAATATTCACAGATTCTGTTTTCAAAATTTATTTTTAAAATGATGATATGATACCTAAAATACATTGGTGACTGAACAACCAAATTACAGAACAGGATTATGGATGATCCCATTTCTGTGTGAAATATATGTGTGTGGGTATGTGCACAATACACTTATTTTAATACATGCATAGGAAGAATCTGGAAGAATAGACATCAGACTGTTAATAATGGTTATCTCTGGAAAATTGAGATTGTAGGAGACTCATTCTCTAAGAAATATGTTTCCATAGTATTTAATTAGTAAAGACTAAAATCATATTTGATGTCCTTCCTAATCATACTGGCCAACAATATGCATATATAGATCCCATTCCTATAACAGCACACACACACACACACACACACACACACACACACACTCTCAGAGCGTAACGTTGGGACCAGCCAAAAGTGGGTCTACTCTGTTGATAACAAAATGTTGGGTTACCTTGTAGGTATAACACAGCCCAAAACTGCAAGTCATGTAGCCTGGGCATGTGCAGTAGAAAAAGCTTTCACCTCTGACAACACCAGGAGCCAACAATTCCTCCTTATGGAACCAGGAAAACTAGGACATAACCAGAACCTGGCATCAGAACTCTTTCAGAAGTGAGAGGTCCTTTGGATCAGAAGATCTGGGGCTAAAATCTACCTCAACTTACCTTACCATAAATGGTCAAATTTAAAGGCTTCCAAGCCAAGCCAACATTCCTAAATCCTTTCCCTTGCCCTCTGAGCCCAATAAACTTACCCCAGACTCCAAATCAGGGAGATAGATTTGAGCCTGCTCCTGCCTCCTTGCTGGTTGGTTTTGCAATAAAGCCTTCCTGTTCTCAAACACTGGTGCCACATAGTACTGGCTTCTGTGCTCATCAGGCTGTGAGCCCATTTGCTCAATAACAAGAGTATATATTAGCAGATCACTAACCCTGCAATAGCAATGCAGAGGAAGGCTTAGATGATGGGGAAGAATCACAGGTATTCTTCTTTTTGCCTCTTACATTTTAATCCAGCGTAATGCGGCCATACATCTCACTCCTGTTGGCCCATTATATCCTATTCTGAACGCCTCAATCCCTCTTTGTGCCAGCCTCAGAGCCCTTGGCTTTGTAATGTTGACCCCCATCTCACCTCTAATCCGAAGAACTTGGTGTTCACAAATAGTCTGTTGTGTTTGAAACTTAGCTTGGTTTACTCCCATGGCACAGAGACTTCTGTGGGGAATTCTTCCTCCTGGCTCCAGCGGGATCCCAGGGCCCATCTATTCTGCTGGTGACGCTGGGGCAAAGAATGCCTTGCCTACCAGTGTGAGAAATAGTGAAGGAGGCAGAGGAATCTAAGTGCCATCAGCCTGACAAACCCTGCAGCAGGGACTAAAACTGGTTACTCTGGGGCAGCCGGTAACCAAAGCACGGTGATATCATTTATGTGAAAGAAATGAAGTACATAAAGAAGAAAGAACGAGAGGTTGCTGTCTGATGTGGCTTTTGTACAGCCAGATTCTATATACACGTATTTAAGTCTAAGAAGTAAAGAGAGATCTAGAGCTCTCCATCAACAAAGGAAAGAGGACAACATCATACATAATAATGGGCCACTCACCTCCCGAACAGGGATGCGTGGAAAAGGAGTGGGTGCTATCTTTGCATATAAAACATGGCACAAGGGGAGGGGGTGCATCTGGGGAGGGTGCCTCAAAGTAGCAGGGAGGTCTTCAAAGACTGTGTCATGCTAAGAAGCTGACACTTTGGAGCCACTGACCCAGGACAGGTGGTAAGTTTCTTGACAGTCTGGGCTCCCTTCATTGGAAACCCTCCCCAGCATACGTTCAGAATTGGGCCAAAGTGAAGGCACATTCATGACCAAAAGCCCTGGCCTTCACCCTTTGTGGAAGAAGCCAAAGATCAATTCATAAATTATCAGCAGGATGGCGGTGAGGGAACCACAGATCTGAAATATTCATGAGTCATAAACTTGAACTCTGATGGGAGCTATCACCCTTCCCCCTGGAAATTGTGTCTATGCATACGCATGCAGAAGTTTGCATAGTCTGAGGAATTTCAAGAACCCAGTTTAAGAACTTAGCTGAATTTCCTTGAAGAAGGTTAAAACTCAGTGGAAAAACAGGAAGTTCTTAGTGTGGAATTTAGAATACTTAAGAAAAATGTGGAGGAAATGAAAATAGGAAAAATTAATAACAAAGTGGATGCCAAAATTAATAGGCTTAGTAAAATAGCAAAATCTCTTTGGACCAGACTTTAAACAGAAAACTCATCTAGTAAGCCTGAATGGTCCTCAAAGGAACAATAAGAAGACCCCAAGAGTAGAGTTGGGGGTGGGAGATGAAAAGCTATTCTATAAGAAAAACTGGATGAGGAGTGGGAAGATGCCAAATTAATTATGCAAACGCCCAAGATACAAATTAAAATTACAAGAAAAAACTTGGTCAGCTTACCCAAGAGAACACAAGGAGATAGCAGGTAATTGTGCTAAAATGAGAAAAATGAAAGTGAGAAATGAGATGCAAATTGCAAGCCACAAACAAAAACACGTGCAAAGTTCTGTAAATACATACGGGATGAGAGACAATTATAGGGATGTTGGCCTTTCAGATTCTTTTTAATAAATGATGAGAAAAATCTCTCAACAGCTTATAACTGTACAGGGGGATCTAGTTGCAAAGCTCCTAGCAGTCAGTAATAATAATAAAGATAATAACCATTATCTTAATTTTACCAATACACCATAGGTATGAAATATAGGCCCCAGATATGAAACTTTACATTTATTCATTCATTCCCTCAATACCAGTTTTCTGAGCATTTTAGCGGACATTTAAAATGAGTAAATCCACATAGAGAACTGAATAAATATAAGCTATTAATAATGTTATCACTGCTTCTGCTTGCCCAGCATCTATTCCCCCTGCTCTGATAAGAGAATGTCTTCCCTCCCTTTGGAAATTACTCTTATTCTACTCTCGACATGACCTCTGCTCTCAGTCTTCTGGAATGTGACTAAGTCAGTCAGAGCACCAGAATCCTCAGCCATGCTGGTGGGTGCAAGGACAGACCAGTGAAAACCCACATTGGGATGTTCACTGAAACAATCTCCCTGTAAGACGTGGGATACCAAGAATCAGGAAAGCCTGGAGCAACCAGGGCCATCTTGGCTGCTGCAAAGGCAGAACATGTCTAAGAGTAAAAGCAACAAAAGGAAAAATCATCCTAAGGACAAAGCTTCAGTCTAAGGGTGATGACAGCTGTAACTAACAACCCACTTTTATCACTAGACTTTTTAGCTACAAGAGCCGCTGATTTCTTTTCTCCACGTTAGTTGGTGTGTGTTGTATTTCTGTCCCTTACAACCCAGATTCCTAACCAGAAGAAATGCTTGCCATGTGCATGCTACATGCTGGAGAGATACTGGGGTTTCAGAGGGGGTCTCCGCCCTTGTGAAGCACAGAGGCTACTGAGGAAGACAGCCATGAACAATTAACTACAAACGTGTTGAGAGTTATAAAGGAGGAGCACAGGTTCCAAGGCACCAACAGGTGAGTCTCACTGGGTTTGAGAGATCCAGGAAGATTTCCTCCAGAAAGTGTCACTTATTCTGAGACTTAAAGGACAAAAAGTTCATATGACATTGAAAAAAAAATTCTTGCACACATACAAAACTCTTGAGCAAAATCCTTACTGCATGTATTATATAAAAGGCAACTTTTAGTTTGCTAAGAGAACAGGCAATACCAAAAATACAAAGTCAGGGGTACACATTACATAGAAATCAAGACATCTACAGATTAATCAAATATATATTAATTTCTTTAAAGAATAAGAAATTACACATAAGGAAATGGCTAAAAAATGTAAACGTTTTCACGAATGCACAATGTCAAAAATTATTCCACTGCTGGGTACCTGGGAGGAAATAACAGTATTGGGACAGTTTGGATGGTAAGATGATATTCTGCTGAATTGCTGGTGCAGTAGGAATTCCGAGGGCTAAAAACTACTTTTGTGGTCTTAATAAAGTCATGTCAGCTTGTAGGCATCAATGTTTTAAATCCAAAAGATGATAGAGTTGTAACTAGATGATTTCTAAAAGCCCTTGAGCTAATTAAATTCTATGATGTGTCTCCAGTCTAGTTTGTCAAAGCTTAATTTTGACATATTAAAGTATCATTTGGACACTTACCAACGGCTCACTCTCCCAAGCTCATATTTCACTAAAGCCTTTATATTGATTATTCTCCACGTGTAGAATTGTGCCTTATCTAGAGAACATGATTTTTAAGGAAAGATAGAAACTAAAGCCCATGTTTATCATTGCAGAACGTAGGATGTTGGCACAGTGTGATGCTTTTAAAAATCAAACCGTACTCTCAAAGCTATTGACAGAAGTGTGTCTGGATTAAGAAATTAAATGCATGAGGTATGATTATAAAATAATGTGTCTGGTTTCAAAGCACACAGAACAAGAGGGCATGCTCTCCTTCAAAGAAGTGTCCTTGGGAGAAGACGCCCTCCTCCCAGACCTGCGCCTCCACCACACACAAGGTGTTTATGGAAGCTGCTTTTTTGAATTGCCATTAGAGGCATTGCTGACTTTTCTAACTATACTTAATGGTGATAAAATTTGTTCTTTGGATGACTTTTGAAAACAACGAAAAGTCACTTAACTCCAAGTCAGGTAAATAAAGTAGGCAACCAAATTATAGAATTCCACTTTGATCTGAAGCATGAAGCAAAGAGCTTTCTTCTCCAGTGTGCAAACTAATTCCAGGAAAATTCCGAAGGAGAGCTTAAAAAAAGTAAACGTGTTGAACAATGACAATATCATAAGAATAAGTGTGTCACCTGCTAGCATGTCGACTCCAGTACACACTCCAGGCTGGCTGATACCTAGATAATTTTTAACACCTAATATACCAAATTGAATATACATGGAGTTAAAGTTGGGCCCCATCTCCCGCCTGCTATGGTTTGACTTGTGTGTTCCTCTGTTGGAAGAGACCTCTAAAGTGACGGTATTAAGAGCTGGAGCCCTTGGGAGGTGATTAGGCTGGGAGGGCTCTGCCCTTATGGATGGGATTAATGCCCTTATGCAAAGGGCTCGATGGAGCGATGTTGTCTTGTTTCTCCATCCTCTCTGCCATGTAAGGACACGGCACAGCGACAAGACGCCATCTCAGAAGCAGAGAGAGAGCCCTCGCCAGACACTGGGTCTGCTGACACCTTGATCTCGGACTTCCCAGCTTCTGGAACTGTAAGAAATACGTTTCTGCTTTTAATAAATCACCCAGCCTCAGGTATTTTGTTATAACAGCACAAACAGAGCAAGACACCTTCGAACACCTGTAATTCTCTGTAAAATTCATCGTTCCAAAATATTTTGGATCCTCCATCATGAGCCATGCACCATACACAATAGGAACTCGAAGAATACAGACAATTAGTAAATATAAGGCAAGGCAGAAGCAAATATAAACTGGAACCAGTCCGTGAGTTTAAATTCCTATTGTGGCGCCTCCACCGGAAGAAACCATGTGGCAATAGACGGTGACAATGGGATGAAAATTCAACAGTAAAGTGATGGGGCTTTTAGGAAATAAACCTTAATGTCTGAATAACATTTTGAAAATTTAATGGATCTAACTAAATACATTCATTCCACGCTTAAGATACAAGAAAATATTCCTAAGTTATATTTGGGGTAATATCTTGAATAATCTACAACTTCATATTACCTCTAAAGCCCAAATCAAAGTTTTACAGGAATTTAAGAAATCTAGATTTCATCTTTCTTCTGTTTACTGCCACTAATTATAACTCTTTACAATTAAATTAATATTCAAACCCCACATCAGCTCACAATCTATTTTTACCTTTGGGAGAAAAACCAATTTGTCAATTTAGGTCATTGTAAAAATTCAAAGAAACTCATTAGTTGTCAATTTTTAAAAATATAATAAAAAAGAATCTATTTTAATATTCTAGCTTTCCCAGCTTGGAAAATACTCAAAAAGCCATGTGAACAAAAAGTTTCCCAAATGATTTTAGATGCTCAAAATGCTTGGGGAAATGAAATGGGTAAAATACATCACAATTATTTCTTTCCTGAATCTATGCGTGTACTGAGGTAAACTGGATGAAAAAAAATATTTTAAAATGGGAGAAGACAAAAGAAAACAGTTGAGATGATCACATTTTACCATTAACAGAAGTCTCCCTATAATACACAGCAAACATTTGCCCTGGCGAATATGTTTAGTTTCCACTTAGGAGAATTTAAAGACTCTCAAATAGAATTCATATCAGGTCAGAAGCCATCTAAAAATGTTTCTCTAAATTTAACTGAACTTTAGTTACTAACGTTGAAGCCAACATTACTCTTAGGGCAAGTATGATAAATACTAATAAATATGAAATTTTTTTCCATAAGACAAAGGAAAACACACTTTAATCCATTCATTTTATAAAATGACCTAGACCTAACTCAAAACCATGACTGCACCAGCAAATGCATCTGCCCAATTGTTAAAAGATTATGGGTCTGCTGTTTCAGGGTATAACATCTAAAAGAGAGCTTATATTGCTCTGCTCATATGGAATTGATTTAAGCCAAAAAATATTTTATACAACCATAATTCTCATATTTTCCAGGTCAGCACCATCCCATAGAGTATAGTGGGCTGAGAGGCACAGGGCAAGACCTCCAAGAACCTAAATACTGGGAAACAGATCTCTTTCAGTTGAGACTTCTGTCATTCCATCTCCTCCCTAACCCTAAATTCATGTAGAAAAAAAATGTATTTCTAGGACAAAGACTGAAGCTGAATTTTATATTTTCTTTTGCTACTTTATATTCTTCCATAGTTAAAATATTAAAATGATTTTGCACATTTTCACAATTCGCCTTTCTCTCCACGTTTAATCAATTAGTTGAGCCTACCTTGTGGTGCTATAGAAAAAGGCCCTTTGCCTTTGCTAGATGTGAGGTCCAGTTGGGAAGATAGAAGACACAAGGAAAGAATAGCAAAGCCTGTAAGTAGGTGCTCACTCACGGGGTTTGGGCTGCATGTCCTGGGGAATTAAGAGACAAGGGAGATGCTTGGGAGGGGTACTGTGCAGTGGGCAAAGAAGGTGGTCTATGGAGAGGGGGACAGAGATCCCTGGTGTGACAGAGCAAACTCAGACCCCACGTGTGTCACTTGCAGAGAGATGGTTAGGCTGGCAGTCTCACTTGGGGCTGTATAACGGGGACAAGAACAGTAACCCCTCATGGCAATATCACGAGGTTTGCCTGAAGTGATGCTTAGCACAGTGTGTGCCAGGTAGTTATGAGCTGTTATGTAATCAGGGGGTAGGACTTGATCAAGGTTCTGGCTGATGGACAGAATTTTGTTAAGATGAAGAGAGAGAACATTCCTGAATAGGAGTGACATGTGAACAAACCCAGAGGCAGAAGCGACCACGTGGCATAGAGATAAACGCTATTGAAATTCTCAAGCTTGATATACCAACCTACTCTAAGAAGATACACAGTCTTACAGAATGACTATTTCATCTGTGTAACCAGAGAAATAACGCAGGTTCCCATTCCCATTTCACTAGAGATTCTGAGTCAGAGGCTTATGGAGAAGACCCGGGAGTCCTTATGCCAAAACAAATCACAGGTGCATGTTTTAATCAATTTGGGGGTACATTAAGCCAATGAATTGATGTTATGCCTAATATTCATAACACTCTAACATTATAGCCATTTATGATTCTACGAAAACACAATTTTAACATAAATTATTAGATGTTAATTAAAAAACATTTTTTAAAATAATTCAGGGCTGCACATGCTAGAGACAGAATTTGGAGCGATTAAGAAGGAGGTGGAAAACACAGATAGAATATCAGAATTTGGGGTAATGGTATTAGACAACATCCCTTCATTTTACAGGTGAGAAAACTGAGACCAAAGGAACTAAGTGACTTGTTATCATATTCACTATATAGTAGCTATAATAGCAAGGCCTTGGATGAGAAAAAGCTAGTCTTTCAATTTGCACAAGCAGTTTAAGGAATTCAATATTGCTTAGCAGTGGTGGGGAGATGAGCTGTTCCATAGCAAGGACCTGAGCCTGCAGATTTGCTAAAAGGCAGACCTTCGTCATCAGGCGTCACATGCACAGTTCAGAGATCCGATAAAGCAAACAGAAATTGATGCCACTCGGACTCAATCAAAGGTGCATAAAAGCAGTTGAATCTCGGTGGATGAATAAGTGGCCTCGACATACACCTTGGGCCACAGTGAAATCTGCAATGTCAGTCCACTGTAAGAAAGAATCGTGATTTCACCAATCCCCTCCCCAGGTCAGGTTGAAATTGGACAGAATCTTGTTGCTGGGCATAAAACGTAGCCCTCCCAATATCACAGAAAGGGACTTCAGCAAGTCCATCTAAGTAAAAACAAACTTTCATAGCGCTGAACAGTCCATCCCATCAGACAAGTTTGCTTTGGGCATTTATAGTTAGTCTGTGATTTTGCTTGAAACATTTGCTCATCCAATGTAGGAATTTGATTATAAATGCAAGTAGTGTCTTATATATATCCTAAAACTTAAACAACCCTGTCTCTACCCACTTTGGATTTATAACTCTAAAATAAGAATGTTCTATTAGCTGCTTCATTTCTAGAATATGTATATGCAAAGGAAGTGCTTACTATAGGCTTCTGAATGTTGTATAGTGAACCTCCTAGACTGGGATCATTGTGTTACTCATCTTTGCAACCCCCAGGGTGCTTAGAAGTAATAAACGCTAATTAAGTTTAATTAAATTGCACTTTTTGCTAAAATCTGGACAAATTCATTCCAGTTACATAAGCTAGAAACCCAGGAACTATTCTTGACATCTACCTATTTCCCACACTTTATGTCTAATTTATCGCTGGTATTTACCATTTAAATCTCTCTAAAATCTATTTTTCTCTCACCATCTCCAGAGCAGTACCCTTGCCCAAGCTGCCATAATTTCTGTGCAAATCTGCCCATCGGTCTGCCTCTGTCCATGCCAACCCCTCTCCAATCTATTTCAGCCCTGCAGCCACTTGTCTTCTCTAAAATGAAAATAAGATTATGACAACCTCCCTGCTTAAAACCAGCCAACTGCTTCCCTATCACATATTCTGCAAGGTTCTATAGGGGCCAGCTTCATTGCACAAGAGTCTGCTTCTTGCTCTCTGCTCTCCAATGGCACTGGCTTCCATTCAGCTCCTCATGTTATAGGGCTTGCCTTTGCTGCTCTATCTGCAATGTTTTCTGCCTTCCCTTCCTCATCTTAATGTAAATCCCATTCATTAGAGGGCAGGTCAAAGGATGGATCAATAGATGGATGGATGGATGGATGGATGGATGGATGGATGGATGGATAAATGGGTGGGTAGATGGATGGACAGGTGGATGGATGAATGGGTGGGTGGATGGATGGATAGGTGGATGGGTGGATGAGTGGGTGGATGGGTGGACGGGTGAATGGGTGGGTGGATGGATGTATAGGTGAATGGGTGGATGGGTGGATGGATGGGTGAATGTGTGGGTGGATGGATGGATAAGTGGATGGGTGGATGGGTGGGTGGATGGGTGAATGGGTGGGTAGATGGATGGATAGGTGGATGGGTGGATGGGTGGGTGGATGGGTGGATGGGTGAATGAATGGGTGGATGGATGGTTAGGTGGATGGGTAGATGGATGGATAAGTGGGTGGATGATGGGTAGATGGATGGATGATGGGTGAATGAGTGGGTGGATGGATGGTTAGGTGGATGGGTGGATAGATGCATGGGTGGGTGGATGGATAGATGGATAGGTGGATTGGAGGAAGGATGGGTGGATGGGTGGGTGGGTGGGAGTATGGCTTGCTGTATGAGGGGATAGATGGATGGGAGGATGGGTGAATAGGTGGATGAGTGGTGGAAGGGGGTGGGATGAGTGGATGGATAGATGGATAGACAGATGGATCAAGAAGGGAAGGAAGAAGAAAAGAAGGAAGGAAGGAAAGTGCAATATGGTATTGGTAAATTCTATTTTAAAAAACACCTCTAAGTAGTTTGCTTTTCCAACAAGCAGTTCTATTTAAAAACTAGAATAATAATGTTTAATCGGTGTGCACTGAAATAGTCAGGTTCCACCAAAAATTGCAATGGATTGAGAATTAACTTTGGTATGATTCAATACATATGATAAAATGATAAGGTGATTAAAACCAGAGACCTTATTTATGTTCCTAGGCCTGTGGTTTTGGAGAAAATCACCCAATCTCTCTGTTTTCTGGCATCATTTGTAAAAGTAGAGGTGTAACGCTGGGGTTCTCTGAGCAGCTTCCAGGATTCTGTGGATTTACTGATCATTACAGACCTTCCCTTAGAAATATCCAGCTCCAGAAAACATTTATTAATAAACATGTGTGTATATATAGCCAATGAAATATATTTAACCTGGCTTTTGAGATAGTTTAATTTATCCACATCTAATAAGATAATAAAGTTTGGGAACATTTATGCTACCAACACCATGGTACATCTTACCTCCTAGTTGGAAAGATAACTAATTACTGGCTGATAAATCAAAGTTCTTATGTCTTGGCAGTCATGAGTTCCCAGCAAATATGTTTTTCTTTGGGAAGTAGAAGGAAGAGGTAGTTTTGGAGGGAGGGAGATTGGGTCAAGGGTAGATTTTTAAAGCACAGGATTTTAGTCTACTGGAAGTGATGAGCATTGCTGAGAACTTTTCTTATTTGACAATGTTGCCCAGTGCCCTGAGAAAAGATGCTGTGTCCCCAAAACTCTCCCCAGTGGTGCCAATCTGGGTCGCCAGTGGCTGAACTGGGATGTCAGGACTTGTCATTGCGCCTGCACCTCCTCAGCCCTTTCCAACCCTTACTCCATCCAGGAGGAAAAACTGGGAGAAAAGGAAGAAAAATATCTAAGAGAACAAATATAAAAGAAAAAGATACATCCATGCCAGTTTTTATCAGTGGGGAGGAAAGGTTTAACTCACCCTGTTTTTTTTTTCCCTTGGTGGAATTACCTTTTATTTTACTGTATTTACTTACTATTTAAACCTTCTTTTTCCAAGGACTGCATCCCTTATGAGCCTATTCCCACCCTTCCGTAGTTCTCAACCCTGGCTGTGCCATGGAACGGCCTGGTAAGCTTTCTAGAAATACTGAGGTCTAATCCAGTAATTCTATGGTGGGAGGAGGGGAACAGAGCTCTGTATTTTTAAAAACATCCTACAGGCTAACCTCTATCCAAAGCTGAGAATTACTACCATAGTACGTCAAGGGTCTCCTGAATATTTTATTATAGTCAGAATGGAGGAAAGGCTGTCAGAATAGAAAGAAGTAAAAGGAGAAAGCAGAAATGGCCTTGGAGAAAAATAATAAATGAGAAGGAGAAAAGGTAAGAAGGTTTCATTTAGACTCCTAGAAGGATTCAGGGGTGTAAAGGGTTTCAGCATGAATGAGGCACCTAGTTCAAGGCTAGAGCCTGGGTATTCTGATCCCGCATGCACTGCTTTTGAACCTAGAGGGCTTTGAAGGGTAAACCAAGCTCAAGACAGATTTTAAGTCCCTGGGGATGGGCAAGGATTGGGGAGCAAGCAGTTGTAACTTGGGAGCTTGGGCTCTGGAAACCCAGAGAGTTCTGGTCCCTCCTATCCTGCCCTTGGTGCTGGGGTCGCAGCCTGACCATCCGTGGAGATCTGGGGCGGGAGGATCTGATGAGCTGGCAGAGTCATGAGCAAACGAGGCCATGACAGCTCTGTCCCTCATGTGAGCAGTCACATCACGCAAGGCTCAAGACGGCAGCAGATGGCATCTTCCCTGCAAGTCTCAGCTCACCCAGGGACTGCTGCCTGGGCTAGACTGGAGCAAACCAGCCGAGTGTCCCAGGAGACCCTTACCGTGGACTATTGGGATCACCAAGAACATAAACAGGAACGTGAAGCGAACTGAAAGGCTTGGAAAAATCATTTGCTAACAAGTTAACAATATTATACTATGTAATAGCAAACATGTCTTGACTTAATTCAGCAGTCTAAATGGAAAATACGATTTGTGAGTTAAAGTTTGAAGACCTTCTCCCTTAAACAGCATTTTAAAGTCTGTAAACATAAACATGTAAATGATTTTGACTTAAGGAAACAAATGCCTTGACGTTCCTTTAGCAAATGATGTATGTTGATGGTTTGTCATTAGAGGTGTTAGAGTTCTATTAAGCCACTCACATGATCTTCTCCTGTCCCCTTGTGGCAGAGGTGGACATCTGAAAGCCAGTTGCTTAGGGTAGACTGACATGACACAAAACAGAACAGATGGAGATGACTGATGGCTGTGCCCCTGTCTCATCTGGACAAGACCCAGTCTAGACAGTGTCATGACTGGGACACCTTAATCACAGGATGAACTAACAGTTAGCCTATGTTTGCCTGTGAAGACATGAAGCTCTTTGAGAATGACCTTTAGCATCCAAGAAAGGAAATTTGAGGGGATGGCACCCCCTGCTGGTCAATTTTATCATCACCAGAATTTAGTATCTGAGAGCCAAAGTAAGGTAAGTAAGTAAGCATGGTTAATAGGAGATACTTGTGCGAGAGTGTGGTTCCTTCCAGCTGGTTGTCTGAAATTTCAGAGCTTCACCTTGCCCTTCATTAATATTTGGCCTGATAGATATCGTTACTCGGGAGGCTGCCACCACTTCCTTTCTTTGCTTTACCCTGAGTACCATGAAGAGTGGAGTTGTGTGGCGCCTTGGGGTGCCTGTCCCTCACTGCATATATTCTTCCCTTCTTTGAGATAAAGACAAATACCATCACATCTCATCCTCCATGTACAGGTTATTTTCTTTTCCAAACTTTGCTTGTCAGGAAATTATCCTACTTTGGAAAAAAAAATTTCCACCACTACCATGGAAATTTCTAGAGTAGCTATTAGAACCACAAAGACTTCCTTATTCAACGAGGGGAGGGGGGATTTAAATATAATTTATATTTTTAGGGGAATGTAAATATACTTTTGTTCAACTCTTGAAACTGCTCCAACGCCACATCATGTCTCAGTAGTCCAAATCCTGTGGAAAACCTCAACGCTGCTTGGTTCATGAGCTTGGCAAGCTTCATCAAAGGGCTCCTCTTTGGTTAATCCTTCTGGAGGAGGAAGTGTTTTCATGGTGACCCTCGGCTGCCTAAGCATCCCAATGACATCATCTTTTCAGGTCCTCTGTGAACCTCCACTTGTTGTTCACACAGCTTTTCCTTCTGATATCCACTCCCACCAGACCTTGAAACATCTGCCTTGGGCCAGGTGAGGTGGCTCACACTTATTATGCCAGCACTCTGGGAGGCCAAGGCAGGAGGATCACTTGAGAGCAGGAGTTCAAGACCAACCTGGACAACATAGTGAGACCCTGTCTCTACAAAACCTAATAATAATTTAAAAAGTTAGCCAGGTGGTGTCATGTACCTTTGGTCCTACCTACTTGGAAGGCTGAGGCAGGAAGATCACTTGAGTCCAGGAGGCTGCAGTAAGCTATGATCAGGCCACTGTACTACTCTAGCCTGGGTGACACAGTGAGACCCTGTCTCTTAAAAAAAAATCTGCAGTGGTCCCAGCTCCCCTACTAATATGATATAAAAATATGTAACTTAAACAATATCCAAAAAGAATTGAACCACTCAACATCTTCCTTTCTTCCCAAGTAAGTAGACTTAATGACAGGAAGGACATTAATGTTGTAAAATTCAAGTAAAAACTAGACTATTTAGCACAAACCCTCTCACACACAAACCAGTTCACTTACTTGAAATCAGCTGTAAGCTTTGCAAAGCTTTCTGGATATTTCTCCATCTCTCCATAATGACATCTGATGCCTCTTTCACTGCTTTTATGCATTTGCTGTTATGAGTGGCCAGAGACCTTTGAACTACTTCAAAGTACTTTAAGAACATGAAATAATAATAAGCCAGTGCATTCAGTATGATTTCATTGTGTTCATTTATAGAATGTAATTCTTTTAAAAGGTTGCAATTCTCTCTCCTTTATAAAATGACAAATTCAAGAAACTGCAAAATTTAATGATTTTGCCAGGATGGCAAAAAAAGTCAATAGCAAACAATGACTTATAACCAAGTTCTGCAAATCCTGATCTACCGAGCAACTGGGACATGGCTTCACTGTCAGGGAGAAAAATGCCCCAATTTCCCAGCTTTCAGAGTCATTAGACCACATAAGGTTATATCAAAGTTATAGAAACCCACACTAGAATGACAACTGAATGACTTTCTACCTCCGAAAAGTTGAATTATTAAAGCAACTTTTGCCCACAATATGTCTTTTGTGATTGTTTTGCTGTTTTTTTGAAAGGATATCTTAATGGAATAGAAGTTTTATCTTATTTGCTTTAACAGGAGTGTATATGCAGAGGCTCAAATTGCCAATCAGTAGTATTTATCCACATGCAAAAATCCTGAGAACATTAATTATAAGTGATTTATCATCAACTCAGATAATGAAAAGGAGAATTCAAAGGCAATTTGAAATAGGGAATGTTTACCTTAAAAATAAGAGTTTTTCTTTACTTCTTTGGAAATAGCTTACTCATGGATTCTTTCACTATCAAATCAAAAGCTGAGACTTAACTTACCATTTCTACTCATTAGGAAGCTATCATTAATTGAGTATCTGCAAATATGAATAACTACCAACTGAGAGTATCTTAGGGTTCTCTTGTGAAATGGCATCGTGTGTGGGGTGACCATAGACCCAACTCAAGTTGAGGTACCCCCTGTGTTATTGGTCCCCTTGTTAAGGTAATTTACCCACTTATAGAAACTTTTATTGTTGTGCGCATACTCACCGTAGAAGTAGCCTTTGCATGGAGCACTGCCTTGCTGCCCAAGACTGCAGCAAAGAGGTGAGGGTCTGGGGGTTATTCTCCACCATACTGTGGGGGATCACATGTAAGAACCTCCAAACACAACCCATGTGTCAGTGGAGAGTTTCACGTCTCCTCTCTCACCATTTGAAAGCCGACAGCGCCTGCCAAGTCTTGCCTGCTGCTGACGTAGTGAAGGCCGGAAGCACTCAGATGTCTACAAGCAAAGCATAAACCCGCTGTTTATGAAAACAGTGAAAGCAGAACAATCAGCTTGACTATAAAATAAAAATGTATATTTTAAAAGCACTTTTATACCAAGCCCGACTTGCAAATTTAATTAGGACAATCTGGATGACAGGGACACTTGGATGCAGGAACTAGCAACAATCACTAGCATTTTTGCAGTCTCATTTTGATTATGGCATTTCTTTTTGTCTCCACTGTGAAGGATTTTCAAGTGCCTGTTCTCACCCATATGGTGACCTTTTCTCATACTCAGAATGGAACCACAATCATCGAAGTACCTGACTCAGAGAATAGCCCATTTTTGAAAGGGCTAAAATGGCAGTGCCTTAACTCTTCCCAAAGAATTAAGAAAACACAGTTAATTGTATTTGATGAGGTTTTCCAATCTTTCTGATTTGCCTGCTATATCAGACAAAGACTTATTTGAGTTTAAGTCCCCCCAGGCATAAGAAAACTAAATAAAAATTTGCTATTTAGTAACTTTTCAATCGTGTTTTTTCCATAAGAAGGTTTCCTATAAACCTAGGATTTTTAAAAATCCTAATTAGTATTAATTCAAAGAAAAATCTCCTTCCCCAAACACACTCAAACTGTTTAATACTATAGCTAGCTAAATATTAATTTAAAAGTAGACAAAAGACATGGTATATTTACACACATACACGCAAAAGAAATATAAATGGCGAGAAAATACATGAAAAAGTTTGGTTCTTTTTATTATCAAGTAATGTAAACATAAGTGAGGGGTTTTTTCCTCCTATCAAACTGGCAGAGATTTATCTTGGATGACAGTATTCAATGTTGGCATAGCTGTAATAAAGCAGGCTCGCTCGTGTAGCACTTGTGAAATTATTAAGTGGTAGAAGTTTTCTGGAAGCAACTTGTCCTCATATAACAAGGGCTTCAAAGAGCATAAATCATAGCATGGCTCAAGAATTCCATCACTGAGAAACCATAGCAGAACTTGGTAATTTCCTTCCAATATCTATTCCCTCTTTCATTTGTAGGTGATTAAACTCTTGAATTTTAGCTGGGCAAATGGCTGCCCAAAATAAACAGTAGATATCCTGGACATTGCACAGCCAGACATGGACTAACTGATTAAGTTTAAGCCAATGGGACATAGCTGGAAATATGCACAAGCTCCCAAGAAATGTCATTAAAAAATGAAAAAGACCTACAGCTGAAGCAGGTCTTTTCTCCTCTGTTTTGTGCTGCTTGAAGTGTAAATGGATGGGTAGGCTACATCACGGACCACGAAAAATAAGTCCTCACCCTATTAGCGTCAGATCAGAAAACTAGAAGTGGCCCGGGTCCCAGACAGCTGTGGAGGCCCAATGCCACTCACCGCATAGTGATTGTCTAAATCGAGAATTTTGTGTTACAAAGAAATAAATACCTATCATTAGGCCACTATGATTTGGGTTTTCTGTTGCTCACAGCCAACATAAAATATATCCTAAAAGATTAATTTCCTAAAACTGATGTTCAAGAATGTTTATATGCATAATTGTGAAGAGCAGATTAAAAAAAAACCTGTATGCTTTTAAAAGATCAATTACATAAACCAAGTGATGTCCATTTAATGCAGTATACTTCTCCATGCAGTCGCTGAGTCATCAGAATCTTAGTTTCAAGGATATTTATTGACGTGAAACTATTTATGACATATAGAAATGAGGGGAATGGATCAAAATACAATAACTGAAAAAAAGGTATAGATAAACTATTCATACTCATTCACATCTTATGAACAGATTTGATATATTTTGCTTTTTTATCCAGTCTATAGTTTTCAGCTGCTAAATTGGGGGTCATTTTTAATGTGGCAATATGTAGCCCATACATTTTTCTATTCGTCTTACCTATTTTTCTCCTTTCCTTTCTTGCCTTCTTTTGAATAGATCAAATTTTTTTTTATCATCCTGTTGTTTTCCTTTGCTAGTTTGGAAACCCTACGTTCTTTTTGTTCTTTTAGTGGTTACCCAAAGTTACAATATGTGTGTTAATATATTAAAGTTTACAGTTAACATCTTTATTGCTCCCCAAATATAAGGACTTTAAAAAACTTTTTAACCTCATTAATCCCCTTCCAACTTATACATTATTATGGGATTGTATGATAATTCATCTTTATTATTACATTTCTTGATTATTTTAGTTCACATTTTTATTTTCCATTCATCATTGCATTTCACATTTTCTATATAGAATCACTTTCATTCTGATTGAAATGCATCATTTATAATTTCTTTAGCGAAGATTACTTATGGAAATTGCTTTATTTGTCTAAAATGCTCTCATTTAAAAAAATTTGTAAGATAGCATTCTGTAGATTTCCATCGTTGATGTTTGGAAGTTGGCTGTGATTCTCTAAATATTGGTCCTCTTAAGATAATCCATCTTTTTTTTTTCTCTTTTTCTTTGGTTTTCTGAAGTTATGTCTATGACATGTCTAGGTGTGGATTTATTTTTTTCTTCTGTCTGAGATTTGTTGGAATTGTTGACTATGTAGATTCATAATATTAGCTCATCAGTTTTGGAAAATTCTCAGCCATTCTCTCTTCAAATATTGGATTCTGCTCATTCTCTCTTACCTCTTCTTCTAGAACTCCAAAAAACAAACGTTAAACATATATTATAATCACTCATTAGTATTTTTCCTTTTTTTCTCCTCCAAGTTGCATTATTTCTACTGGGATTTTAATTTTGTTTATAATTTTGTACCTATTTCTAAAATTTAATTGTTTCTTATTCAGATATGCTGTTAGTTTTTTACTTTCTTAGTTCTATTCAGATGTATTTTAGCATGTGTTTTATTTTATTAAAGGTGATAACCATAATTGATATATAGTCTGTGCTGATTAATCTGTGAAATCTTTGTGGATCTGTTTCTATTGTTTGGGGTTTTTTGCTGGTTTCACCCACGAGGTCTTGATTTCTCATGTAAAGTGCTATTTTTTATTGTGCAGTAGTCATTTATAATTTGTAGATATAATTTAAAACCACGGATACAGATACTGTGTTCCAGAGATGAGTGTGTTTGCCTCTTCCAGATACCTGAGTACCCTGGGACCAACCTCTACAAATCCACACCTTCAGATTCCTGTAACCATCCTGGCAAAACAAATCTAAGAGACCTTGTTTGCTTCAGATGCATTTATTCTTCTTTGCTTATTGTAAGGAAGAATTTTCTTATATTTCCCATCTTTATGCCAGACTGAATTTTGGATTGTCTTATTTGCCCATGGGGCTGTCAAAACAAAAGTTCAAATTGTTCCAGGAAATGTCCTCAAGGGAAAAGCAGTTTCCATATTTCCTCACTTTGAGTTCCTTTTGCCTTTCAATTTTAGCCTTGCAATTTCTTACCACTTTATAATCTCTTTGAGGTTTTTAAGGAGACATTTCAAAATCTTTTCTCCTGCATTTACAGGAAGTATTTGCTTAAATAACACAGCCCACCATCCCAGGAAATCATGTCATCTAGCTCTCATCCATCTGCTAAACACACAAAAAAAGATCTTAAGAGAGTAAACAAATATTTTTAATAACTGTTGCCTCTGGTAGGTCAGAATGAATATGTCCTGGTTATTGTCTGTTTATTTTCAGTGTGGATTTAAGTCTTTTCTTGCCAGAAAGCTATAAACCCTTCTTGCAGAAAAAACAAAAACAAAATCAAAAAACTTGATTTTTTTTTCCACCCTAAGGAATTCCCATTCATTTCTTTCATGACAGAGACACTCATTATACTGGTTCTCTTATTAAGAAGTTCTGTAATGTTTGCCTTTCCCCCCAGAAACTTTACTCTTCTTATCATTCATAATCCTCAGGGAAAAAAAAAATAGAACTAATGGAATGGAATTCAAAATTAGCAAAGCTCTTAGAAATCTTTGAACCTTCATGGCCTAAAGTATTACCATTAGCTTTAATATTTATGAGGTCAATCCCTTCATAACCCACAGATTATCTTCCTATTAATTAATAACAGGCTACCCCATGAAATTTAGAAATTTCATCCCCAATATGAAATTCTACCACATTTATAAGCAATAGGTATGAGCTACATTTCCTAACCACCCACCTAAAGTCTCTGTGTGATCTAATAATCTAGAGATTTAGTCTCCCAAAGAAGACCCCACAGAAAAACTATCCTTGGTCTTAACAGAAAAGACTTTAGCAGGTCCCCTTAACCATTGACTCAACAGTAAAACTCCAAATGTTCATCCCTACTTTCATGTTCTTCAGCTCAAAAATCACACAGGCCTTTCTCCTGACTACTTGACATCCATTCTCTCTGGAAATCTTAAACTGAAGATTCTTAGGAATCTTCCAGAAGACACTGACTTTAGAGGTGGACAGTTTTTGCCCAAGACAATTGGAATAAGAAGTCCTCAAAATTGAACAGCTTCTGCCCAAGATGGACCAAGATTAATTTCCTGATTCCTTAACACTTTTTCCTGCCTATTGTTCCACTTTGATACACTCTAAACACTAATATGATTTTCCTTATCTTCATCCACTTATTTCTGACCCCATATGGTTTCCTTTTACCATTTAAGGAAAAACAAAACTCTTACACATTTTTCCTAGTTAGACACTTTGAATTTAATGGATTGTTGGATCTGTCACCCCTTACCTGACACCCCTTACCTGACACCCCTGATAAAGTTTAATAACATCCTTTACATTGTTCAGAAGGCAAATTCCCTTGAATAGGCCCCTTTTGGTATGTAAATTTCCCCAATGTCATTAATCCCAAACTTTAGTCTTACAAATATTGGACCATAAACTCATTGTCAAAATACTTTCGTTGACATCCACACAATCCTACCAGTATGACCTAGTCACTCAAAAATAGCTACTAATATTGGAGCCATTCTGGCTGCAATAGTCAGTTTGTTCTCTCCAGAGACACTTCAGCCTGCATCGGTAGAACTGCTTAATTCCACTCAAGAATTCATCTAACTCAAAGGACACAAAATTGGCACTCATCTCTTATAATAAATGATACTTACATTTCCAGTACAATCCATGCTCCGTTAGGTTGTATTCCCATACCTGGCCACCACACATGAATGTGCCCTATGCATTTGTAATCATTGTTAGAGATTTCCAGATATTTAAAACTACCATCGCTCCAGAAAATCATGTTTCCTTAAAAATAATGCCAGAAGCTTCCAAAATAAAGCAAGCAGAAGTTATTTGAAATGACTTCCAGGAGGGATTGAACAGATTCCCTCTTCATGCACACTCGATAGCTATAGTTCCTACAGCAGGAATAAAACACCTAGAAAGTGTGATTCAGAACCTGTCTCTAATCTTAGCAAAAGAATAAATGATACCACTTCTGCTTTGAAAGCCCAGCAAACCAGTCTAACTCAATTAACCACAATTGTCAGGGACAATCACATAGCATTTGATTTCCTTTCAGCTAGCCAATGGGGAATTTGTACTATAGCAAATACTACTTATCATACCTATTGTACGAATACTACAGGACAGACAGAACAGTCTGTAAATAGGCTTTTTTATAAAAAGCCACCCAGCTCTCTAAAATAGGTCCAGCTAGATTCTGGGACACCTTTTCATTGCATTGGTTTCATAACCTAGGCCTTTGCTTTCAAGAGCTATTTTAAGGACTAATGGTGTTTTGTTTCTGAAAACTGACTGTGCTACATTTGGCCAATATATCCTGTGCCAAGCCTTACATGCTGCTACATGGCCATTGTCACGTTAGACAGTTCAACAGCTCATCCTACAACAGAAGGAAAGACTAATCCTGGATCACTAGCTTACGTTCAGTGGGCACTCTTCTAACATTAACCCACAAAACTTGGCAATGGCAAAAATCTGGATATCAGAGATTAATGTCCTGCAGTATGAGTTCACCTGTCCTTGGCCAAAAGAGGGATCGAGAAATTAGAAAGAAAAAAAAAGCTGCTTCCAACATTTAGAAGCTGGCTTGGCACTCACAGCTAGTCCATGTTATCTCCTGGGTAAATAATTTCCTAAATATTCTCACAGAAATCCGACCTCAGACAAGGTTACTATGAGACCATGAGATGAAGCAAGGCCACCTCACAATGTTGTCTAAACATAGACAAAAACAGTCAACATGTCACCTACAAAATACCATACAATCCCTCCTTCAGTCAAAAGGAGTAACTGCTACTGTATTTCTCTCTACCACATGGATAAGATTTATTGAGATACCCAGTCGTAGGATTTCTCTCCCTCCCCACTTTCTTTCTGACAGCATCTGATCCAGAGCAAATCCCTGCTTCCTTAGACTCTCCTCAAAATGACTCCATCAAAGTCCAGATTCTATTGTAGATTCTATCACCTTTTTACCAAGATGCCCCAGTTTTCCATGATGTACTTTATCCTTTGCTGCAATGAGTAATAACCCTAATTTATTTAACTACAGGTATATTCTTGGTAGTCTTTTGTTGAAGTACATTGACATACATGGTGTCAATTTGTTTTTCCAGAAAACCTGATGTCTTTTTTTTTCCCCAAAACTGTTCATTTCATGACCAGTATAACCCAGAAAGCCCTATCACAATTTCAGAGGTAGATACATGAGTAAAAGTCTTTTAATAGATCAGTGGCGGGGTGGTGAGCTGGTGGGGTAATGCTGAAGGCACAATGCTCACAGCTAAGTCTCTGCATGGAGTCAAGTTCACAGACACGTATAATAATTTAATAGCCAGTGATAAGGAATTTCATTACATATTGGCTCCTCTCAAAAAAGGTTAAAGGGATCAGCGTATAACCTAAATTAAAGCTTCTCAAAAGCCTCCTCTTTTATTCTGCAGCTCTTATGCCCCTGCTTGGAAATCTCGCATAAGGTCAATCTTAGACTCTCTCCTGCAGCCCAAACTCAAGGGTCTCTTCCTTCTGCCCACAGCCTTTTATTAGCTAAATCATTTAGCCTCCTCCACATTGGTTCCAAGGGGTCAGGAGAAAGAGGCTAAGCAGAGGAAAATTTTCCATTAGCATTTGGGGGACAGGGGGATGCTGAGAATATCCAGAAGTTAATCATTTTACCGTCTCCCTGAGCAACTGCGTAAAGTATAATCAAATCAAGAAGTTAAGTCTGACAAGAGTTGCCAACCTCATGAAACAATTTGTGTGGCAAACCGCTTTAATCTCACTCAACACAAGTTATTCCATATTTGAAAAAAATATTTTATTTCCTTAGATTAATAAAGGAAGCCCAGATTTAAGACTATTTATAGGATATCAAATATTGTTAACACCCACATGCAAATTCAAGTTTCTAATGAAGAAATGTTGAAGTGATGAAATTACTGGAATGTCTCCGCACCACCAAAAGTTAAGTGACTTAGAATGCAAAATTGCATTTGTGGAGTCACAGCTAGAAAGAGGTTGGTGGAACCTTAAGTAATTATTGGTCTGTCATGATAAATGGTACCAAGAATTATGACTCACATAATAAAGGTATCACTTCGCTGACACTAATCACATTCTCAGTGTTGTAAAAAGCAATCCTTACTTTTTATTCAAATGAGAATAAAAGGCTTTGACATTGCATTGGGTTTTTTATAACCTTCAGAGGCACTTTATAAACTTCATTCTGTTTGCTCGAATTCATACAATGAAGGATTTATAAATCATATACAAGAAAACTAAATGTATATCCTTCAACTGATAAAAACAAAAATGAAGTGAGCAAGAATATGCTATTGAGGCAAAAATCATTCTCATATTCTTGCTTCTTGCTCTGCACTGCAGCCTGAAACTTAGTAGGACATCTGGTTACCACTAACAAGTTTCTTCTTTTCCTTTTTTTTTTTACAAGATGCGATCTCACCCTGTTGTCCAGGCTGGAGTGCAGTGGCATTATCATAGCTCACTGAAGCCTCAAATTCCTGGACTCAAGTGATCTTCCTGCCTCAGCCTCCCAAGTAGCTAGGACTATAGGCATGAGCTACCCACCATGCCAACTAATTATTTTTTTAAAGACAGGGTCTTGCTATGTTGCACAGGCTGGTTGGCCTCAAACTCCTCACCTTAAGTGATTCTCCCACCTCAGCCTCCCAAAGTGCTGGGAACACAGGTGGGAGCTACTGCACCAGGCTAACAAGTTGTTTTAACAAGCATCACTCCTGCTTCCATGGAAAGAGCAATTTTCATGGTTTCAAATTGCACTGGAGGAGAAAAAGTCAATAGGTATCTCATTTTGCTTAAATATGTCAGGAAAATCTGTGAAATTATATTAATAGTATATGAGAAGTACATTTTATCCAAAAGAAACTTTATGTGAATCTTTTTATAAAGAAAGTTACCCCAACTCCATCCTCTACCTACAGTTTTTCTTTTTTGTATTATGAAAGTTTAAATATTCCGCTTCCTGAAAGAGGAGCATATTTAGAGTTAAGAGTACATAAAAAAGAGAGAGGGAGAGAATGGCAACTGCACAAGTCACAAAAAGGAAACCCTTACACTTCCTCCATTGGTCGGCTCTGTCCTCAAATCTGTCTTGCAGAAGGAAGAAGAGGACTCGCAGTCTCTTAGCGCGTGTCACCCAGGTGACAGTCAGCAATGTCAGGTCTCTGCAGGCAGCCCTTGTCCTTTTCATCATTAGCAACACGAGGCCTCCTGATTTATCGAAGTCACTATTAATGAAATATTCCTGTGAAAAGAAAAGCATTCTTTTAGGTCACTAATCACCAAGCCCTGTAATTTGTTGATGGTTTGTGGTCGCTGGCTGGCAGCACAATTTAGTTCATCAGAACAAAGATTTGGGTGAAGCAGGTTCACCATGCACTAGTTACCAGCTCGTCTGGGTCAGGTAACACAGAGCACCTGCCCATACAAGTTATAAGGTTTATTATTATTATTATTATACCTACAGATAAGCAGCGAGGAATGGCAGAAATCATTGTGAGCAGGGCCCACAAAGCTCAGGACAGTTTCTCGGGAGGATGGAGTGCCACTTATGTGTGTCCCACTCGCACCACAGCTAAAGGACTCCAGAAGGTTATATACTTTGGGGGCCACATGACACTCTGGGCTCAGTGTTAAAGGACATCCCTTTTCTAGGAGAGAGAGGAACAAAGCTCAAGCTCCCACGTTAGAATGTCACCTTCTCAGCACATTGTACAGCTAGCCTGAGAACTACAAGCAATGAAGAGAGGAGAACCAGGTGAGTTCAAAGGCTGGGGGCGGTGGCTCACACCTATAATCCTAGCACTCTGAGAGGTGGAGGCAGGTGGATCGCTCAAGGTCAGGAGTTCAAAACCAGCCTGAGCAAGAGCGAGACCCGTCTCTACTATAAATAGAAAGAAATTAATTGGCCAACTAATATATATATATAGAAAAAATTAGCCAGGCATGGTGGCGCATGCCTGTAGTCCCAGCTACTTGGGAGGCTGAAGCAGCAGGATTGCTTGAGCCCAGGAGTTTGAGGTTGCTGTGAGGTAGGCTGACGCCACAGCACTCACTATAGCCTGGGCAACAAAGCAAGACTTTGTCTCAAAAAAAAAAAAAAAAAGAAAAAGGGCACCTCCAGGAACTGTCCTACAGGTTATGGGTCCGGAGACCTCAGCTAAATCAATGACACAACACAATCTACTTTGCTTATGCACTGGACAAGTTTAGTTCTTGCTTTTTAATTTGAACTTTTCCCCACATACACCACAGTACAGAGACTGGGGTATGGAATCTCCATATGCACATCACCCAGTACCAGAGATGGAAAAATAGCTCCCAAAGATATCCAGGTCCTAATCCATGCAAGCCTTGGGTATTCTTAAATGGAAAAAGGGTCCCTGAAGATGCAATTGAGTTCAGAATCTTGAAGTGGAGTGATTATTCTGGATTAACCCCTTTGTCCTACTGTGTAATCACAAGTACCCTCATAAGAGAGAGGCAGAGCGAAACTTGCCTTTGGACAAAGCAGAAGCCAGGTGAAGAAGCGATGGGACACAGGGTCAGGAGATGCTGTGCTGCTGGCTTTGAGGGTGGAGGAGGGGCATGGACCAAGGAATGAAAGGATTACAGCTCAGGACGCTGGAGAAGTCAAAGAAATGGATTCTTAACTAGAGCCTCTAGAGGGAGCAGACACCTTGATTTCAGCCCAGGGAAACTGATTTTGGACTTTATCTCCACAACAGCAGGAGAATAAATGTGTGTTGTTTTGAGTAACCAAGTTTGTGGTAACTATTACAGCAGCCACAGGAAACACTCCCAGTTTCAACAATTATCAATATACAACAAATCTTGGCCCCTGACACACGCATACACGTCCCAAAAGATACACTCCCCTTTCCCACTCCTATTGTATTGTTTTGAAGCAAATCACATGCATAATAATACTTTATCCATAAATACTTTATTTTGTTTCCCTAAAAGATATGAACTCTGGCTCACTCTTGTAGTCCCAGCAACTTGGGAAGCCAAGGTAGGAGCACTGCTTGAGCCTAGGAGTTCAAGGCTGCAGTGAGCAGTGGTTGTGCTACTGCACTCCAGCCTGGGTGACAAAGTGAGAGCTGTTCACCCCCCACACAAAAAAAATCAAATATCCCTTTGGGTTTCAAATTTCCCAAATGGTCCCACAATGGCCTTTTATGCTTGAAACATCCTATTAGTTTATTTATATCAGGATTCAAACAAATTTGCATTTAGTTGGTTTATCTCTTAACTATTGAATCTTTAGTTTTTGCTATGCTGTCAAAGATAGTAGCCAGTAGCCATATGTGGCTATTTACATAAATCAATATAAGCTAAACAAAATTTAAAATCCAGCTATTTTTCTCCTTAGTCTCATTAGCCACATTTCAAGTGCTTAGCATTAACATGTGCTAGTGGTGACCTTATTGGACAACACAGATATATATTATAGGAATAGACTATTTTCTTCATCTCAGAAAGTTTGAAAGGTTCTCCCTTGTTTCTTCCCTCCTTCCTTCTTTCTTTGTTTCTATTTGTTTTTCTGTCTGTCTTCCTTTTTTTGTCCAGTAGTATTTCTTGTGGTCTGAATTTTGCTTATACTAGCCTCATGATATCATTTAACATATTTCTCTGCCCCTTGTATTTTTTGTAAACTATGCTAGTTATATCTAGGGGGTTGATCATATTTTTCTTTTCTTTTCTTTTTTTTTTTTCCACAAGAATGCATCACAGGTAATGTTGTGGATTTTGTACTGCGTTATACCAGGTACACAAAACGTCTGGTCCTTTCTCTTTTTGTTATAAGATTAATCACATTAAGGCTAACAGTTTAGCAATCATCAATCACCATTTGATTATAGGTACTGTTTTAGAAGTTACAAAAGTGGTAGTAGTCTACATCTCACTTTATCCGATTTTAAAATGGTTTTTAAATGATAGCATTTGGGCTTTGATCAGATGCCCCCAAGAAAAATCCCTCAGGGAATTGAAGGCCCAGAGACTGGAAAGAACAGAAGAGAGGTGAGTCAGTATGGCAAAATGGTTCCAGGCACTAAATCCAAGAGACATGCACATGGTTGTCTCCATAGGTCTACATATTTTAAATATTTCATAATCAGGAAAAAAAATATAAAAAGTTTAAATAGCTCAGTATGATATAAAATGTCCCCCATGCAGCCTAGGCATTCCAAAAACAAGCCCCATCCCTTCTCTACCTCTCAGACCCTCACAGCGCCCCACCTGAGGCCTCAGGATTACGCTGTCCCCAACCTGCAACCACTCGTGACCAGCTGTGCTTCTTACTGCTAAAGTGGTCGCACTTTTGCCGGGAGCAGCCATGAGCAGGGTGCCCCTCTGAGGATGGCGGGGCTGACCGAATCTGTCTGCGGGGGAAGCTGGGCACCAGAGCAGATCAGCAGCAGCAGTGACAGCAGCTGCCACTCAAGGGCCCAGGCTATGACTGTCTCACTGGAAGCAGTTTCCCCTGTTTGAGCTATTTCTCCTGCAGTCGTCCTCCCCTGAGTGCAAGACCACCAGGCATGGGTTCTTGGCCCAGAGCCCGTGGGCCTACCTGATGTTGTCTCTTACCAAGAAATAGAGTCACCACCATCACCCCCCTACCCACATACACGCTTACTAGAATGGGGACATTCTAATCCAAAGGTTAACCAGGGGAGGGGAAAGACGTCTGTTAGTGGCTTGCCATATGACTCTGCTGAGTGAAGACCCTTGGCTTATGGTTCTCCTGGACTACAGGATCCTTCAAGGACAGAAGTCTAAGGTGAGAGCAGAACATGCTGAGAGACTCCTGTCTCGTCCCCAGCTGAACAATTCCTTTGTCTTGCAGGTTTCCTTGCCTCTGTGGTCTTCTTGTAGGACTCCAAGACCACAAACACAGGATAACAGGATACAAACCAATGTGTTATTAGCCCAGATGCCAAGTAGTGCTAAACCCCATGCAGAAGCCCAAGCGTTCAACCACTGGTCTCGGTTTCACTCTCCTGAACCCTCTGATTCTCTCATTGCAAATCCAGTGCTGCTATTGCTCTCTCATCCCAATCTGCACCACTGCTGCCATCAGCACCATCTAATCAGCATCACCCCCCCCCACACACAAACATGTTCTGAGGCCTGCTGGCCTCTGGAGAGATAAGGAGCCATCCAGAGCATTTCTGCCCCTGGAATGTTTTGTAATAGAGTTGAGAACACAACGTGTGCACAGGAGAGAGAGAGAGAGAGAGAAGAAGAAGAAGAAGAAGAAGAAGAAGAAGAAGAAGAAGAAGAAGGAGGAGGAGGAGGAGGAGGAGGAGGAGGAGGAGGAGGAGGAGGAGGAGAGAGAGAGAGAGAGAGAGACAAGAAAGAAAGAAAGAAAGAAAGAAAGAAAGAAAGAAAGAAAGAAAGAAAGAAAGAAAGAAAGAAGAAAAGAAGGAAAGAAAATGAAAGAAAGAGAAAGAGAAGAAGAAAGGGGGGAGGGAGGGGAGAGGAAGGAAGGAAGGAAAGAGGGAAGGAAGGAAGGAAAGAAGGAAGGAAGGAAGATAGACCTACTAAGTTCCTAGTCTTGAGGGTTTTGTAAACACATTCTTCAGATTCAACGTCGGTGTGGAATTGGAGGGTTTTAGATGGTACAAGGATTCTTACAGAGGTGGGGAGTAGGGGTTGGAGTCTTCAGTGATCAATTGGAAGCATTTTTTCAAATACCTAGAGCCCAGCTGACTCATATTACTGGCTAGGCTGCCCCACTACCTGGGTTTAAAACCCTCCTGTGCACCTTAATAGCTGTGTGACCTTGGATAGGTCATTTAATCTCTTTAGCCCTCAGTTTGATTGTCGGTAAAGTGAAAATAATCCCCACCTCATACAATTGTAAATATTAAATGAGTTAATGTTAAAAGAACTTAGGACAGTGTCTGGCACATAGTAGGCCTCAAACACTGTAATGTTAGGTACTATTTTAATTATATGGAAGAATAGTGCTCATACTTGAAGTTTCAGACATGTTCTCTTGGTACCGAATCTAGATTTCCTAAAATACGTGTTCAGAGATCAAGCCTTCGCTGGAGAGAGAGAGATAAGAGAGCAATAAATGCTTTCTCCCTGAGAAACCCTGTCCTCTCTATTATTGGATTTTTGCCGTGGAGCAGTAAAGTGATTTGTATCTCCTTGGTTCCCACACAGGCTCAAATACTCATAGAAGCTCAAAGTAAGGATTTGAGAACTGATCTCGGGAAAGTTTCTTGTCCCAGTCGTTTAGTTTTTTTTTCCCCTCTGAAGTTCAAGGTTACATAGCTGTTTGAAGACAGACTTCAGCCTAAAATTTCTGACTTTTTTCAATCATCTGATCAGGCAATTATTCCTTCTGGAAATCAAATAGCTCTTTTTTTTCCTATAATAATGTTAGAAGATAAATAAGGATGTTAAAGTTCTCAATAATTCTTCACTCCTTATAGTACTGTTAAGAAAATCTGCATAATCCTATTATCTGATTTTTAACCATTTAAAATAGAATGACCCAGTGTCTCCTTCTTACTCTTTCCATGATTGGCAGAGAATATTTCCTATCCTATCTAGACAATACTGTTAAAAGTTACAAATGCTGCAAGGGAAATTTCAGGGATGATGAGAATCATGATTATGATGGGAGTCACACAACTATAACCATTTGTCAAAACATGGAATTGTACACTTAAATAATATAAATAAAACTGATTTTTAAAACACATGGCACAGAATTCTTAAAATGTTGGCATTTGATTGAATATAAATTATAACTCAATAAAGTTAATATGCAAATAGTAAATCACCACCTACCAAAAAAAAGAAAGTTATAGATTCTAGAGTCTCTACACTGTCCCCATCTTTATGATGGTTTGACTTACAATATTTTGACTTTACGGTGATTTGAAATCAATATGCATTCGGTAGAACTTCAATAAATTACACATGTTATTCTACACTTTATTATAGAATAAGCTTTGTATTAGACAATTTTGTCCAATTGTAGGCTAATGTAAGTGTTCTGAGTGTGTTTAAAGTAGACTAGGCTAAGCTAGGATGTTTGGTGGATTACTCTACCTGTATTAACTGCATTTTTTACTTACGATATTTTCAATTTATAATGGGTTTATTGAGACATAATCCCATTGTAAGTTGAGGAGCATCTGTGTAGCACATTAAGGACAGCAAGTGAGAAGTGTCAAATGTACAAAAAGAAAAAGAACAGGGAAAATATGAGGCCAGCAACTTCTGCCACTAAATAGGGACAACCACCCAGGAATATATCTGAGAGGCAGGCATTACACAACACAGAGGCAATGTCAGCAACAGATTGAGAATTCAGCACACCTTGAATAGGGGCTCATGACACAAATATTATAATCTTTCTACTATATGACAAATCTCTGGCCCTGACACTTCCTCAGTACATTAGAAGTTTATGTTACTTGTAAGCTTAAGGTGACATTCCTGGGAAAGGTACATTTGCATGTTTGTTTTACTTTGGGTTGCTGGGGAGTGTTGGCTTCAGATGAGTTTTGCAAACCTTTGGCATAAGCCTCGCCCACAAAAGAACTGCTGTGTTGAGTGCTTGGCTTTCTTACTCAAGAGAAAGAAGAGAGCTGTAAATAGAATTCTGGTGATTTACCAAAAGGAAATCTGAAACATTTGCTTGTGAATGAATTTTAAAATAGGATTTATTTTAGTAACTCGAGGGTTTGGCTGTTTGTCCCAGAGCTATCAAATTAGAAGTGGCCTGTTGAGGGGTGTCCAGGTGAACTGGGATTTCTGAGAAGTGGGACATGGACAAGTGCACTGTGAACTCTATTTTCTATGTATGGCCTGGCCCACACTCAAGGTTTGTTTTGTTATTTGACCCTTTAAAGACAATAAAGTCCTTGAGTTCTCAACCTAAAGGCTTGTAGGTTCCTACAGGGCACTCAAACAGGAACATGACTAAAAGAAGGCTAAGGAGAGAGCCTAGTGTGCATTTTAGGCAGGTATCACACAATGACCTTTGCTTGGTCCTAATGACACAGCTCTCTCTTAACATGGATGAACCCAATTCAAAGGGAATGTGTAAAGGTTAAATACGGCAGAATCGAATTGAGAGTGTTTGTTATAATGGGAATGGAATATTATAAATACATGACACCTCTTTCTCTTTGAACTTTATGTTTTTCAATGTAATCGAATTAATGGAATGCATTTTAGTCAGAAGTCTAAGGGAGATTCCATGATGCTTGGTTTGATATCATCCTTTCAGACTTGCCCTCAACGCGAAGACACAGGCCATATAGCTTCTAGAAGAAGAAGGTCAAATCTTTCCAGAAGAAAGTGGCCGGGATGGTGAACAGCTGAAGTGGCTTGAAGCTCTACTGTACTCGTGATCTGGGGATTTTTCTGATGAGTTGAGAATAAAAGTGGCCTTTTCCTTTCCCTGACGAGCTACTACCACAAGCCATCCAATATGGCAGCCACCAGTCACACGCAGCCACTGGGCACTTGAAATGCGGCTAGTGCAAATCGAAATGCGCTAAAAATACACTGGATTTGGATGGCTTAGTAGGAAAAAAGAATGTAAAATATCTCATTATGTTGATTATATGTTGAAATGATCCAATTTTGGATATAGTGGGTAGATAAAATATATTATTAAAATTAACTTCATGTGTTCTTTGTATATTTTTAAATGTGGATATTAGAAAATTTTAAGTTACACATGTGCCTTGCACTATATTTCTATTGGAACGACACTGTCTGTCCTGAGGGGCTGGCTGCTGGCCTTGTCTCTGTCACCCTGGCCAACGCTCAGTCCACCCACCCTCTTTGTGCAGTGCCCAGTGGCCGTCTTCAGGAGGACTCAAGACTGTGAGAAATTTGTTGTGCCTCCTCACAGGTTTGGGTTTGGGGTTGCCGGCCCCTTTCCTCTCATCCACATCCTCTGGGTCACAGTCCTGTGTATGTCTCAGTGGCCTCCAGTCTTTTCCTGAGCTTGTTCTTGGGCTGGGGCAGCCGGCACAGCAAACCTCTGCTGATTCCAAGCCTGACGCCATTTTCCTTTAAAACATGAATCTAAAGGAAAGTAATTAACTGGAGACCAGTTGAATAAATACCAGACCAAAACTTTTATTTTTTTGTCTAGATAAAAGTTTTATGCCGTATATTTTCCCTTTAATTACATATACTGTTTAATTTTCCTTTTTACAAAGAATATATGATCTTTTATAAATCTATTCTCTCAACATATCCATTTTCTCCAAGAACAAAGTTCAAATCCTTTTCATGGCTTGCTAGGCCCTCCGTGCTCTGGTACCTGGTTGCCTCTCTGATCTCCTTTCAGGCCAGTTTCCTTGTGTCTCAAGCTCCTGGCCTTACCTCTTATCCAAATGCACCACCCCAAGCATCCAAGCCACAGTCTCTGCTCTCCCTTCCACCCTCCTCTCTCCCCTACCTACTTCCATTAGCTGAGTACAAATGGAACCAGTAAAGCAAGAGAACTTCAAATTTTTTCCACAATGAAATAAATAAAAATCTTGAAGGTGTCACAAAAATATGATGAGTGAGATCCATAGCTAGAGTCCTTATTAAAAAATATATACCTGGCAGGGCATGGTGAAATCCCAGCACTTTGGGAGGCTGTGGCAGGAGGATTGCTTGAGGCCAGGAGTTCGAGAGTAGTAGCCTAGTCAACATGGTGAGACCTTGTATCTAAAAATTGTCTTTAAACTAGCCAAGGGTGGCAGCATGTGCCTATAGTTCCAGGTCTTTGAGAGGCTGAGGCAGGAGGATCACTTGAGGCCAGGAGTTTGAGACAAGCCTCAGCAATATAGAAAAAAAAAAATCTCTAAAATAATTTTTTTAATTAGCTGGGCATGGTAGGTGGCACCTGTAGTTTCAGCTACTTAGCAGGCTGAGGTGGGAGGATCACCTGAACCCAGGAGTTCAGGATTACAGTGAGCCATGATTGTGCCACTACACTCCAGCCTGGGCAACAGAGCAAGATCCTATATCTAAATATATAGATAGATATAGATATAGATATATACCTTACACAAAATGTCACCCTCTAGAAACGACAGAAGGGTGGTGGTATCCTGTGTTTGAAAGTTGTATATCTATAAACAAAGCAGAGATATGAGACAGGAGACTAAACGTGAAAGCGTTTTTTTCAAGGGGGAGGAGAGAAAGATACACACACAATGTTACAGGTAGCTTCCATTAACTGACTGGAAAAAGTATCTTGTTTATTTACATATTTTACTTGGTAAGCACTTGTGTCATCCTCGGCATCTTATTTAATTTATTTGTTCATTTGCTAAAGAATTTGTCTTGGTCTGAAAGTCTCTTGCTTATTTACATATTCACTTGTTCGTTGCAAATCAGATCCTGCCGCTCCTTTGAAGAAAACCATCCAATTGGTCCCTCAGCAGCACTGTGAATAAAAGCCAGTTCCTTGCTCTGACTCAGTCTTCTCATCACATCCCTTACCAACCCCACCACAGCTGCACGGGGACTTCCTTCTGTCTGCAGAACACTCAGAATTTACTCCTAACTTAGAATCTTTGCATAGGCTGTTCCCTCTGCCATGATTGCTCTTCCTCCTGACCTCCGCATGGCCCAACTCGTGCTTGGTAGTCAGACTGCAGCACAAAGGTTTCGTCTCAGGGAGGTCTTCTCTGACGTCTGATTGAAGCAGCCACCCTCTCTACCACAGCACCCTCCTGGGATTTTCTCATCAGCCCCGTCTGACACTCTCTTCCATGTTTCTCTCCTGTTTCACCACCTAGAACGTAAGCTCCCACAGAATCAAGGACGTGGCTGCATTGCCAGAACCTGCAAAAGCAGCTGGAGGAAGCTTTATGCCCAAAAATTGGACAATAATAGACTGTTATCATTAACAGACGATATTCTTGTGTGCACTGAAAACCTAAAGCTATTGATAGGAAAATTTAGCATATTTGCTGGATATAAAAATCAGTTTGCAAAATTATATTCTACTTTCTTGCAACACACAATTTAGAAATGATGATTTAGAAGACATTGTCTCAAATAGGATAAAAAATAAATGATACAAGTAACACACTTTGTGATTTATAACATAAGACAGGATCTTGTGAATAATTTATGTTTTCTATGAATTATGTAAGATTC
This sequence comes from Mirza zaza, assembly GCA_008750895.1. Taxonomy (NCBI): domain Eukaryota; kingdom Metazoa; phylum Chordata; class Mammalia; order Primates; family Cheirogaleidae; genus Mirza; species Mirza zaza. The sequence goes on along the minus strand of VSMD01038235.1, from coordinate 87,017 downwards.
AAAGTCATTCCTATGATGATATCACTTTAATGCACTTGTTTCCTGATGTTTTAAGGGATAGACTAGTTCTAATTTACTGAGGTATGATATTGCAGCTATATCTGATTTTTTCTAATCATTATAACCATGAATAAATTTACGTTAAGGAAGACGGCCAGGGATTGAGCAAGCCACAGATAGTGGATGTAATCCTACATGTTCGAGGTGCAAAAATCATGCTGTTAAAATCCTTGTGGGAAGACTATAATTAAAAATAACTAAATTAATTTCAAAGGAAGGAGGCACATAAGATTTGCAATAATGTTACTTACATTAAAATATTTTAAGTCATAAATACCTATAATTTCATAATCAAATAGATCCTAAGTTTATTTTTATAATACATTTTTGTTAGCCTTATTAATATTAGTTGTTAAATTGTGGTAATATTAATCATTAAAACAAATAATAAAATTGAAAATATAGTGGAAAAATCTAGAATGCCATAGTGGGGTTTCCTGTGTGTCAAATGTGGGTTACATTCTTGCCAGGATAATAAAATGACTGGGGTGAGTCTTTCTCGGAAGAGGGAAGCCAATCACCAATTGCGTTGTATCTAAATTTGCATTATTCAGGGGCAGGATGTTACAGGATTTCCTTCTATTTTAATTGAATGGGTAATATTTATTTCTCTTTTCCAGGAGATCACCTTTGGGAATCTTTGAGACTGTGGATACACACACAAATGAAATGCTTTAATGTATTCCTTGACTCCCTCCACAAAATACATGACACTATATCATTTTTTTATTATGTCAAAGTATTATGGAGGTACGACTATTTTTGGCTACATAAATCATTTTTATAATGCTTGAGTCATGGTTATGAGTGTGCCCATCACAGAGATGGTGTTCATTGCACCTGTTAGGTAGATGTTTGCCCAACCCTTCTGCCCTTACCTCCTGCTTGATTTCCATTGACTTTTACTTCCCTCTATGCACATGTGTGCTCGTCAGTTAGTTCCAATTTAACGTTGACTACATGTGACATTTGTTTTTTCATTCTTTAGATACTTCACTTGGGATAATGGTGTCTAGTTACATCCAAATTGTTGCAAAAGGCATTAAGTCATCCTTCTTCATGGCTGAGTAATATTCCATGATAGCCATGTACCACATTTTATTAATCTACTCATGAATTGAGGGACACTTGGGTTGATTCTACATGTTTGCAATTGTGAATTGTACTACAAAAAACACTCAAATGCAGGTGTCTTTTTGATAAAATAACTTCTTTTCCACTGGGCAAATACCCAGTAGTGGGATTGATGGATCAAATGGTAGGTCTACTTTTAGTTCTTTGGTTTTATATATGAGTTTTTTGAATAACTAAATGATGTTTTCCCTATTTATATCAAAATATGGGCAGATAGAGCATTTTTTTAATTAATAGAGATTATTCATAAGCCATCTATACTTCTGAATCTTTCCTAAATAATTCGATCATAATTAAGGGTAATGTTGTCTTAAGAGGAAAACTTCATCTCCCACATGGGAATATCTCCTTTCCATTTGCAAACACAAATATTCACATAGCTAAATTATGTGTTTAATTACTTTTGCTCCAAACACACTGAGGCCTTCACAGGTGTAAGTGAAAACCAAATCTGGCTCATTGCAACTGAGGAACATCAACTCTAGTAGGTGCTTTGCTCACTAATGTTCCCCCTCCCCCAGAGTCCTGATCCCATGCTACTTTTTATTCTTTAAGATCACTATCTTAGGACTTGTAAAGTCAGCTCCACAGAAATAGACATGTGTTTTGTACACAAGGATCATCTCTGTGGTGTCTGTGGGGCCTTGTAAAGCTCTGCTCACTTGGCATGCTCTGCAGAGCAACTGAAACCAAGCTCGCCAGTGTGTAAGTGTCACTTTTTTTCTGAATTTTTGAGATGTTCCCTTAGGAGGAAGACACAGAAATTAATTTAATATTGCTGGGTCCTGAATATGGGAATATTGAAAGTGTCTAGCACTGTGCTACTTGCCTGGTAGGAGCTCAAGAAGCATTTCTTGATAGGCTGGTTGGAAACTAAACATAGCACAAGGACGGACACAAGCGAGCTCCCAACACTGCCAGGGGCATTGCTGCTGTGAGCTAATCGTCTTTGCAGCTGTAATGTCTAAATGGAAGCTATCACATTAATATTAATTCCCAGTGATCGTTCTAGATGGGTGAGGCAGCTGCACTGGTAGCGGACTCCTAGCTGTGCGTTAATTATTCATTTTTTTTCAATTTCTAGATTTAGGGCAGTCAAAAACAAATTTTCGCTGCCTACTTTTCTGTTTAATTAGAGTCAGTTTAGTGTTTATCAGGAATTTATTTTTTATGCCTCACCTGTTCAGGGCCAAATTAGGAAAATAAAAATAAATTCAGGATGATGCTTGGTTTAAAGGTAGAGAGCAAAAGTAGATATCAGTTTCTTGGCTAATGATCCTACATTCAACATTTCAAAATTTGAAGAATCAAAAGGAAACTTCTACTGACTCCAGCAGACTGTATTTACCCTTGTGCCTGCATCCCTCCTGTTAGGATAAATATTCATTAGCTTATACAAGACATTGAGACTTCTGTCTTTCTTAGTTTCTCTGTCTCTGTCTCTGTGTCTCTCTCTCTCTCTCTCTCTCTCTCTCTCTCTCTCTCTCTCTCTCTCTCTCTCTCGTTAGTTCCAGAGGAAGCCAGTGGCCATGTCACAAGAAGCCCAGAGAGGGCCGTGCGGTAAAGAACTGAGGCCTCCTGCCTATGGCCAGGTGAGAGAGCTTGGAAGCAAATCACCCAGCACACTCAGGTCTTCAGGGCTGCAGCCCTGGCTGACAGCTTGGCCTTCACCCTGGTGAGACGCTCTGAACCGGAACCATCCAGCGAATCTGCCTCCTGATTCTTGGTCCTCGGAAACTGTGTGCTATAACCAAAGTTTATTGAGTTAATCTGTTATGCTTTGGGAGTTATTTGTTCAGTAGCACAGATTAACTCTCACATTAAATCTTAGTGGTCTAGAGGCACTATAATTATTTACATAGTTGGGTTTAAATCTATCACCTTGCTGCCTGTTTTCTATTTGTCCCATCTGTTTTTTGTTTTCTTTTCTTTGTTTTCTGTGTGCTTTCGAATCTCTTGCTGACTTACTAGCTATAACTCTCTGATTGTTATTTAATGGTTGATTTAGGGTTCGTAACATACTCTTTATCACAATCTGCCTTCAAGCAGATTTCATGTATAGTATGAGAACTTTTAAACAATATATTTTCGTTTCTTCCCTCCAAGTCTTTATGCTATTGTTGTTATACATTTTACTTCTATATATTTTCTATTTTAAACATCAAACTGCATTGTTATTATTTTGGCTTTTAAAAAGAAATTTAAATAAGTCATTTCTTTTTATCCACACAGTTACCATTTCCAGTGTGCTTTGTTTTCTACATAGAACTTCAATGCATACTTTATAGTATATAAAACTAAACTCAAAATGGATCATAGACCTAAATGCAAAGTATAATATTATATAATAAAACTTCTAGAAGAAATATAGGAGAAAATTGTTATGATCTTGGTTTAGGCAAAGATTTCTTAGATGTGAACAAAATCACAATCCACACAAGGAAAAAAACTGGACTTCATCAAAATTAAGAACTTCTGCTCTTTGAAAGACACTGTTAATAAAATGGAAAGCAAGCTGCAATTTGAAAGAAAATGTCTTCCAATCTCCTACCTGATAAAGGAATGTAGAATATATAAAAACTCTAATAAACCCTAATGAAAAAGGAAACCTAATAAAACGTTGGGCACAAGATTTGAATAGACACTTAATAAAGAAAATACCCGGGTGGCACAAAAGCACAGAAAAAGATGCTCAGCATTGCCATTATTAGGGAGATGCAAGTTAGACTCAGCATATCAAGCAATGGCAAAGAAGAGCAACTGGAACTCTCTTTTGCAGCTGGTGAGAATGCAAAATGGTACAACAAGTTTGGAAAAGAGTTTATCATGTTCTTTAAAAGTTAAATAAAAACCTACCATATATGACCCAGCTATTCTACTTCTAGGTATTTTCCCAAGACAAATGAAAGCATATAGCTATACAAAGACTTTATATTAATGTTCATAGCAATTTTATTTGCAATAGGCAAAAAGTAGAAATAGCCCAAATATCCATCAATGAATGAATGGATAAGCAAACTGTGGTTTTATCCATATAATGGAATACTACTCATCAATTAAAAGCAATGAGTTGCTAAAGCATGCAACAACATGAATGAGTCTCAGAATAAAAGAAGCCATAAAAAAAGTCATATGTACTAAACGATCCCATTTATATAAAATTCTAGAAAATGAGAGCTTATCTATAGTGAAAGCATGTCAGTGGCTGCCTGGGGACAGGAGAGGGTGATGGTATGAAGAAGGCAGGAGAGAAGAATGATAAAAGAGCACAAGAAAATCTTTAGGGATAATGGCACAATTGCGGTAGTGGTTTCATATGTCAAAACTTGTCAAATTATACCTTTTAAATACATGCAGTTGATGATATGTCAATCACACCTTAATAAAGTTGTTAAAATAGACAGAGGTATTTACTTTTCTGTAGCTTACATGCAAGTGGGAAAAATTAAAAAAAGACAAATATGTTTTGTTAAGTTAAACCATATGAAATTGTCATGTTTGCAGGCAAAAATGGACAAATACTTAATTGCACATGATTCAACATAATATATGTAAATGTTACATAGTATGGTAGAAACTGGTGAGTGTTTTGGGTAAATGAAAAGTCAAGGAGCATAAGGCAATTAGGATTTCCCGGTGGAGGTCTAGCTTGTGAATTTTAAGGGAGGTGGAATGTGGTCCGGGCAGGTCTCACTGCAACAGTGGTATGAAGCAAAGACTCAGGAGTGCAGGAGTGGGCCCCATGGACAAGTTGGAGGACAGAGAGCCATCTCGGGAAGGACAGAGCCAAGGGAAGAGCCCTGGGTGGGAGGGGGCCTTGCATATTAAAGGAAGAATAAGAAGCCCACTGTGGGTAGAAACTGAGAGAATTTTTAAAAAAGATATTGAGGTGCTCACAGAATAGCTGATAAAGCTGGAAAGGGAGACTTTGATGACGCATAGAAACAAAGGGAGGAAAATAGCCAGGACCACAGACAAGGCCAGACCTGAGAGCAGAGCTCCCAGCACGGCTCCTGTGGCTGCCCTGGACTCAGGACATTGGCGCCCACACTATAGCTACCCTCCCCAGAGAGTGCTCTCCCCTGACTCTGGGCCTGCCACGACCAGCCCCAGATTCACAGTCCCAATGGATAATAGAGCTGTTTTGCTGAAGTTGAGTCATGTCCCCAGCCCGGCTGCCAGGGAAGGGCAGCATCTGGCACTTTCAGCTTTTACAGTGGGAGTGGGCTCTACCACCCCCCCAAACCTGTCCCCATCCCCCAATACACTCCCTGCATGAGAGGAAGAAGATACAACAAGGTCCAGGGAGAGAATAAAAGACCTCATCTACCCTCCACAGTAGAGGGCCATTAGAAAGAAGCTGTCTCGTGCCTAGTGTCACCAACAGGGCCCATTCGTGGCATTTTTATGATAGAGGAGAAAACAAGGCAGAATTTTATACATTCTATAGAATTTTATACATTCTATAAAAAGTCCTACTGAAAATAGTTTTTTGGGAGGTTTGACAATTTAGACTATTGCATAAACCAAGAGGAAATAAAACACAAATTCCCTGTGATAGAAATATAAAATGAGTTATTGTTTTCAGTTGCTTCCAAAGGACCTGCAAACGTGAATCCATGACCGCAGGGGTACCCAGGAATTAAACAACAGTTTTCTTGCGGCAACGACAGAGTTGCCATCTCCAGGCTGGAGAAACCCTGCCCCTCTGCAACCCCCTGTCTCAGGCAAAGTCTCTCTGTGAGCATCACAGCCTGAGAATATGGCCCCTGCCTCTTTCCCTGCCAGACTCAGAGCCTCTTCCATTCTTGGAGGTGTGTCTTGAAGAAAGGAGAAGTCCAAAGTGATGCTCAAATGTGCTATTGCACCGTTCTCTGTTGTATTGAGTGCACAGTTGCACTGCAGGAGAGAAGAGAAGAGGGAAGGGGACGGAGAGAGACCTTGAGAGCTGTGTTAAGCCCAGAGTCAGGGCAGCTTTGGTGACCAGGGACCAGATCTCTCAGGCTCCACGCTCAGAAGGGCCCTCTGAGCTGGGGGTGTAATGCTCTGCGGGCGCTGTCTTGAAATGCTTAATATTTTTATCTTTGATTCTGTCTGAATTTCAACAGGCTGCACAAGGCCCCGAGTCCCTACTCAGGTGCGTCCCACCTCCTGCTCTGTCCCCGCCTCCTGGGGACAGGTCTTGGGCTGAGGTGCATTGGGAGGTCACACACTGCCCCCAGCAGGTAGCCCGGTGCAGAGGGATCATGACACTAAATAGCAAATTAAAAACACCATGATGGGACGAGAGAGACCCAGGAGAAAAGAAAGGCTTTTTCCTGATTTTTGAACAAAGAGCCCTGCATTTTCAGTCTGTCCTGGGCTAGGCAAATTGTGCGTCCAGCTCCGCACAGAGCTACTAGGAAAGCAGGAGAAAGGCAGCCTTGGGGAGGAGAAGGAGCAGCCACGAGGAGGGTATGTGGAGGGCAGGCAGAATTTAGACGGTTGTAGAAATGGTTTATGGTTTGCCTTTGGCATCCAGGGCGCCGAAGCCTTTTTTTTTTTTTTTTTTCTTGTCCCACTCCCAGCTGTGCATTAAGGGAAGAAAATATTTTAAAAGCAATGTACCACGTAATATGCTGAGAACCGGAGCTGCTTCACATAGGGTGGGGAGGGTCAGTGTCTCTTAAAAAGTGACATTTGAACTAAACCTAACGTGACATCTAATCTGAAGCCAGCTGGAAAAATCTCGGGGGAGGAATATTTCAGACAGAAGAAACAAAGGTGGGGAACTCCAGGTGGGGAAAAGCTTGATTAACAGTGGTTTGTGCACAGAAATCGCTGTATAAAATAATGATCATGACCCAGGATACTGACGGAAGAAATGCCTCCTTCCTTTTGACCTTAAAGTGGCTACTATTTAATCCACTAAATTACATGCTTGATCAACTGCTGCTAGATACTGTCATTTACTTTTCTCCGTTGGAGAACATTGATGAGCTGTTGAACATTAGCAGCGACCTCCATTGACTACCAGGAGTTGATACTAAGTGCCTCTTTATTACCTGCAACTTTCCCTAAAATACCACTTAGAATAAATGTGCTCATCCAACAAATCTTGCTTAAGCACCTCTTAAGTTCAAAGACTCTGTAGGAGAAACATTGAGGAATAAAACCTCCAGGTTCTTTGGAACGGAGCAATGGGCAAAAGGCACTTAACCTTGAGAACGTGATGAGTACTAAGAGAGATAGAAAATCAGTCCTGGGAGCCCTGCTGGGGGAGCATCCCTGTTATCTGAGGTTTAATGGAGGGAGGGCCTGTGAGCTAAGCCGAGAATTGATAAATGTGAAAGACCTCATTAATATTAGCCCGCCCCCCAAATCTTGTAGATACTAAAAAGCTCAAAATCTTGTGTATCATAAGTTTTCCAAATTCTTTCTTAGCTCATTGGAAGCTTATTAAAGTATTTTTAAAAATGAGATTTCAACTGGGCTCATTTATTTTATCAAACTTCTCTATGAATCAATTTGCAGAAAGGGTGAGACCAAAACAGAAGTCATAGAGATGTTTCACAGTTTTAAAGTTCCAGCTCTCAGAAACAATGTAGTTTAAAACTCTTAAGGTACGTAAATCATTACCTTTATAAAGTCTTGTGATTAGAATTAGACTGCAGCATAATTTATAGAATGCCTAATTCCATCCCTATATTTTACAAATAATAAAGGCTGTGTCCAAAGAGTCAATTAGCTTATGTAAAGTTCCATCTGTCCCTCTCACTGTCATTCTAAGATTTTCTTCTCAGAATACATGTCGGTGTACAATAAATGAGGCAGGTTTGTAAGCAGTCTGTTGTCAAGAGTGGCAATAAAGTGAAATGGGGGCGACATCTCTCCTGGGGCATCGCCCTACACTTTCTAGGAACCTGTGGCAGAATAATGTTCCCCTTCAAAGACGGCCCCTTTCTAATCCCTGGATCTGTGAATATTGAGGTCACATGGCAAAAGGGAACTAAGACTGTACATGGAATTAAGACCCTGGCTTATCTAAGTAAAGATTTCATCTAGTGAGGAAAGTCAGGTAAGGCTTCCCTGGGCAGGAGATATTTGAGCTGAGATCTCAAAGGTTGAAGAGGAGCTAATGAGGTCACAAAAGCCAGGAGAAACCATCCAGGTGGTAGAAATAGCACAGGCAAGAGTCCTGAGGCCAGCGAAGCTTGAAGAGTATGAGGGACTGAAGAAGACAGTGTGTCTGCAAGGGAGAGACAGAGAGAAAACGGTTTGAAACAAGGCAGAGGAACCCGTAGTGGGTTGATTATGCAAAACCCTGCAAACAGAAGAACAAGTCCACTTTTTTACCTTGAAAGCAGGGGTAAGCTATTGAACAACTGCTTCAGCTCAAATGGAGTTTACAAATGAATCATTTTTAGGATACAAATTTACCTGAACAAAATGCATCTTTAAGGAATGCTGCAAAATGCTCCCATAATGTGTTTAATTATATTGTTTTAGAAGGCTTTCTCTTGAATCTTGAATTTGTAATAAATATGATTTAACAATAATAGTATTGCTCCCTGTAGAAAAAGATGTGCTATATAAATCCAACTTTTTCAAAAAAATTTTAAAATTCATAGAATTTAAACTGAGTATATTTTCAGAACTGAAAATAAACTGATCTGGACAGAATTTTAATGAAATGTTCCCACTGGTATTATTGTGAGTAGATGACAGACATGCTATGCCATTCCCCAAGCTCCAAGAGGACTGGGATCCACTGTTTCCCAAGGATTCTAGTTTGCTTTATGAATTCATTTCTATTAGCTGATATGGTCGCAGGAGATCCGTCTCCAAATTCCCTGGAGTAAGAAAGGTACAAAGGGGCACTTGGGCCCAAATTGTTTTCCTAACCAAACACACATATACACACAAAAATACATACACACATGTACAAGGGAGATGTTAGATGGCTAACAAAATGACAATCAAATCACATATGTACATTTTATGAATGGACTTTATTAAAAACATGAAATTGACATTGTCCTAGGAAATCCAGTCTATATGCTATCTACTTCTGTAGCAACCAGTAATACAGCAATATAGATTCATTTCTATGTTGGAATGGCTCAATGCTTCTAAACATCACAAAGAAAAAACATGATGAAATCTCTTTAAAATATAAAACACACACACAATTTAAATCTAAAAGTACTGTCCTTGGCCGGGTGCAGTGGCTCACCCCTGTAATTCTAGCACTTTGCAAGCTTGGGCCAGGAGGACTGCTTGAGGCCAGGAGTGACCAGCCTGAGCAACAGTGAGACCCTGTCTCTACAAAAAAACAGAAAAATTAGCCAAGGGTGGTGGCACTTGCCTGTAGTCCCAGCTACTTGAGAGGCTGAGGCAGGAGGGTTGCTAGAGCCCAGGAGGTTGAAGTTGCTGTGAGCTATGATGATGCCACTGCACTCTAGCCTGGGAGACAGAGACCTTGTCTCAAAAAAAAAAAAAAAAAAAAAAAATACTGTCCTTTCATTTGCTCTAACTTCATTCTTGCAGTGGTTTTGTATTCTAGTAATAAAATGGAGGGCAAATTTTGCATTCCATTGAGCTTTTCTTTCTCATCAATTACTCGTGTTAGTTAGCCACTTTTGTAGAAACTCAAAGATTTTTTCTCGTGCATGAGTTAGTTCCACTGAATCATTATTTTGGGATGGATAGATATTTGCACAGTGGGCTTCACCTAAAATGTGAAAAGGAAAGATCAGAATACCTCTACAGCAAGTCTTCTTAACCCTGGCTGTACATTAACACATCTGGGAGCTTTTAAAAATATATATGTGGACAATTCTCTACCACAATATCTATGTGGACAATTCTCTAGGTGGATAAATATCTACCTGGACAATTCTCACAAATTCTTATTTAATTGGTCTAATATTTATTGCTTGTTATTAATCACCAAATGGTACAAATAAATGAAAGCTATAGGAAAATGCCTAATCTTGTCAATTTAGAGATTAGTGTTTTCATTAGTCTCATTCTTCAACATAGGCTATGAGTTTATTCCCTAGAAGTTACAAATAGAAAGTTATTAGGTACTGGAAATAGGAGCAAAAGCTGATTTATAGTTTTGTTGAAATTTAAGATACATTTAATTAAATATGTTCACTTCCTTTATTTTATTTGTTTTACAGGTTAAACAATGCAAAACTGAGGCTCAGGAGGTTCGCGTGACTTCTAGAGACAAATGTTGATGAAGCCAGTTCACCAGGGCATGTATTTTATCTGCTTTGATCTAATGGTGTTCTAGAAATATACGGAAGCCTCTCCCACATACATGCACCTGACTTTTCTTCTAATTTGCAAAGATTTGGGGGGACTTCAGGCTTAAAATCAAGGTGGATAGCTTTGCAAATACCACGTTAACAGAATAAACATAAGATTTTTATTTTGCTAAAGGATAACACTTGAACATCTCAAATACCAAAAATGGATTATTCAGATTATTTTAAAGTTTACTTTAGCAATTTCCAACAAACAAAATTAATTTTCAGTCCAAGGAATCTTTGCATTCGCTATGAATCTATTGCACTAAGAACTAGGTAGATCGACCACTGGACACATCTTTTGCCTAGAATTCAAACTTATCTAGACAAAATAGCTCATTTTAATGAGTAACAAGAGTCCAGAAATAATGTGAACTCACCTCACATTATCTGAAACTGCTTATAAGAAAATCTCTAAGCCCAACAGTTAACAAAGTGGTTCATTTTGAATCACTATGAATATTAATGACTGTGTTTACCTTCAATGTAAACAGCAGGCAAATCTTTGCTGAGATCTTTTATTACTCCCAGAGCATGCCAAGGGTCAATGGAACCGTTGGCAAAGACAATTTTGCTTCCTGTCACATTCAGGCCACTGTAGAACTCATTGGTGGCCTCAACAGCCTGAGCTACTGAAATGGCATTGAACTCAGGGCCCAAGATATCTGAACACTGCTGAAGAAAAAACCTGCAAAAAAAAAAAAAAATGCACTTTTGATCCTGAGAAGCAGGAATGAGGAGTTCAAGAACAGTATAAAAAGGAAGATTGTGGAGATTAATTTTTGTGCTTTGTTTTCTCCTGATAATCTGTATTTATTGAAAAGGCTAAAAAAAAAAAAAAAGTCTGCAATTTAAAAAAGGAATCATTTAAAACCCAATTATCTCAGATTGGTTATTTCTCATGGAGACATTTCTTCAATGTGCTAAATTATTAGTTCCTTGCCAAACACCTGAAGTTACTATAATACTGCAAAATAGCTTTTCATTTGACCTGTGCATATATTTACGCAAGAATGTTTATATACACAATATTCTTTCTTACTCAGATGAAAGCATGTGCTGAGACCCTGTTCTCTAGACCCCAATTTCCTATGTACATAAGAACTGTTGGATTCAGACTAAGTAGAGAAAGTTATGCATTCTTCATCAAAGAAGTCAAATTAAAGTCAAGATAAATCCCGAATATTGAATGAGCTAGCGTTTGAGAAATGTAGTACTACTTTCTAAATGAAGTTGTGTTAGTCACCCTCCTTTAAAAAAGGTGGAGGGGGAGGGATTTATTCTTATGCAGTCTACCTCTCAGTCGAAAGTGAACTTTTGGCTTCTTGGACTTGTTTTATAAAGATATATTTAGCCAGAGTTTGCATATTCCGGCTAAGCTGTATTCCAAAAAGTTGCAAGAAATGGAAAAGAGTTAAAAGAAAATAAGGTCTAAAAGCAAGATAGCAATTGTTAGTTGCAAGAATGTCATAATAATAAGAAATTGAAGGAGGAAACAAAGGAGGAGAGAAGCTTCCTCTCCTGAATCCTGGGGTGGGGCTGGGTGGGAAGTGAATCCAAAGGAAACAAAAGAGAAACAGGTACCTGGACTTTGGACTTTCTCACATCCAGCAGGTCAGAACTAAGAGACACATGAAGGGGTGTCTGCCCCAATACAGGCTGTGCTGTTTGTTCCTCGGCCAAGGCACCAGTCCCAAACACGTGACCTGGTCTGTGTCTTTGACTTTGCTAACCCAAGGCTACCTTCCTCCTCATTGGGGAGGTAAGAAGTTTTAATGCAGGGATAAGGCAGAAAAAGACAGTCAAGAGAGCCTGAGTGCAGCCATTTTGACCTATAGAGACCCTAACCACCCTAAGCAAGGAAGTCACTAGCAAGTTGCTGGCCTGGGACCACCTGAATTACTAAGCTGGATGCCTTACAAACTGTTTGCACTTACCTTTCTGTGACAGCAGTTTATGATTAACCTTTATGGCCTGACCACAAGACAATGCTGGCCACGTAGGGCTGTTTCCTAATGTGGTTGTTGAACATTTAAAAACATTACCATTGCCCCATAAAGGGAGCCCCTCCTGCCCGGGAGAGGACCCCTACTCTGTGGAGCAGGATCTGCTGTGTGTGTCTCTCAATAAACTTTCCTGTTGCTAGTTGGCTCGCTCTTGAATTCTTTCCTGCACGAAGCCAAGAACCCACTTGGTGAGTTCAGGGAGCTTCCTCCCTTCACTGGGACACCCCTGCACCCATTGGGGGAGCTGAAGAGAAGAAACTATGGGCTTCACCTGGGCAACATTTGGTAATTTTGTGTTGTTTCTACCTTTAAAATTAGATGGGGTAGGTAGGTAGATAGACAGAGATACATACATACATACAATGTACCCCCCACACACATGCACACCCCCAATAGACCTCTGCTCCTTGTACCAAAAAAAATAAAAACAAAAGGCAAAAGGAAGAAACAGGAAATGGTTTACAATGGCTCAAAACTCCTCCATATCTAACGACTTCTAACAATTTCTAATGGGAATTCCCTGGAAGGCAGGGACTATGCTTGGCTGAACCAAACCAATAAATAAGAGCAAAAGAGCACTAACAGACCAGGTTGAGTTTAGAGGCCTGGTGTCATCTCTCCAGCCAATCCTGCCTAATCTAAAAGGTAAAATATATGGACATCTTGCATTCCTTGATAAGAACGTGTATTTTATTTGCATCTCTGATGTAGCCTATGTTTCTGAATTGGGTTTTTTAATTGAAACCTCGAGACCATTTTTAGCAAACCAATATTAAGGGAAGTATCTCAGTAATGCCAGCAATTGGGACAGGGAATGGTAGTGTATACCCTGGCTTAGATCGTAGAGAATCATTAATGTTTCAGACCCTCTGGAATTTGATATCAAAATGGAGAGAGTTTAAGAAACTGAGTTTTAATTTTGTATATCTTATTGTAACTTCTCAAACTTCCATTTGGAAGATTTCTCCCTTAAGTTTTCACTGACTTAGCCTTGGCTGATCTGGTCAATATAACCCTTCCTGGAAACGGACATGACCTGCATTCACGGACTCTAGCAGCAAACAGAATGACAGGCAGATCCTTTACCTCACAGGGAATCCAGAGAAGGGCTGGTTCTTCGAAGTCGAGCTCGGATAGAAGCCAAATTCAGTGCACGTCTGATACAACCACTGCCTGGCTACAAAGCAAAACATTGATTATCTCAAGAGTAATGACATTTTACTAGTGACCACGAAAAGATCTGAAATTTTTTAAGGATTCTATTTTACAACCTTCTCACACCCTAGAAGAACAATTGGAACTCATGTTTTTGTAGATGTTTTTCAATTGTGTCCAAACATGACCACATCAACAAGCTGCAATTGAGTCCTACAGTCAGGCACGCTGCCAAGGCCCCCACACACTCTTGAAGGAGCCCCTGCCCTTGCTCTCGGCACCTGGGTCTGTCCACTCTCCTGGCTCGACTCCCAGCCTCTGCCGGAGCATGTTCCACGCTATCTGCCTCCCTCCACAGTTGACTTCTCGCCAGGATCTCTCTTTTTTCACCGCCAAGTTTCTTGAGTGAGTGCTGTGCACTTGATACACTCATTTGTCACCTTCTCCACACCCTCAGGTCTCCAATGGATACCTTTACATCCTCCTCCTGCTTCTGCGGCATTTGACCCTGCACACCAAGACCTCCTCCTGAGCTTCCCCCTGGCTTCCGGGATTCCTCTCTCAGATTTCCTCATGCCTCGATCAGGCTCTGCCCCTTTCTCTGTCCCTCTTTTACATGTTGGTGTTCTCACTGGCCTCTTCTCTCCAGGACCCTAATCCTAGCTGCTAACTCCCAAATCTCTCTTGCCTGCAAACCCTACCCTCTAGACATCTTCATTGGAACCTTAAAAATTACATATTTAAAAGAGAATGATATATCACCCTGCCTAGACTCCTTACTCTTAGATGTCTTTTCCACTGTGTGTCCTCTTTCATCCGTCTACCTAGACCAGAAAGAAATGAGATCCAGTCGGGGTCTTCCTTACCTCTCACTCTCTCACATACATGGGCCACTAAGTCCTGCCAGTGTCATTTCCCAGCTCTCTGGTCCCCACAGGCATTGCCCTTGCTGAATGTGATGCTCTCATTATTTCATACATGAACTGTCACAACAGCCTCTAAACTGGGTTCTTCACCTTGTTATCTCCTGTCCTCTCTACACCCTCAAGGCAGTTGGAAAAATATTCTAAACCTCATGCATGAACTTCCCTTCCCCAGTCATTGATTTCCACGGACTGTATGATCGAGGCCAGACTTCTTAAGAGCATATGAAGGCTCTTTAGGACTTGGTCCTGCCCGCTGGTCCAACCTTGCCTCCTGCCATGAGGACTGGCCATGCCACCCCCACACTCGTCCCTGGAGCTACACCTCACCCTGTGGTCTAGCCCCAGGGTGGCTCCACATCTCTGTGTCTTTTCTACTTCTGCTCTTATCAACCTAGAACAACATGCCTCTCCTTGTCTGATTTGCAAACTTCTGATGATCCTGCCACCTGAGCTCAGTAATTGCTTCTTCTGAAGTTTTTTCCCTTTCCATTTCCCCCTATCATCCTGTTTCATTTTCAGAGCTGCTCCAACCTTCTTGCACATGTTCCTGTGAAAGCACCCATCCCCGGCAGCTATCACAGTGCCTGGCTGGAAACTAAACCAAAGAATCAGAATCATGAATAACAGTTTGGAAACGTGATTCATCTAAAGGCTAGCCGCTATATCAAGAACCCAGGCATCTGCATAAGAGTTTACAGCTCTTAGCAAGCAGGGAAAAAATACAGTAAAAAGTGATCCAGAGTGCCTGGAAGTGGGGAGAAGGACAGATTACAATTTGAGGTGGGAAGGACAGGGTGAGCATCATTGAGAAGGGAGTGTAAGCAAAGATTTGAAGGAGGCAAGGCAGTAAGGAAGACCACGTCCTGGGACATCATAGGCCATTGTGCCTGCCCCAGAGTGAGTGGGAAGGAGGTCAGACTGGATGGGACTTTGCCTGCATTATAGGGACAGTGGCTTTTCCTCTAAGGGGAATGGTGATCGTTGCACCGTTTTGAGGAGAGGCAGGAGAGATCTGCTTGGTTCATTAGGAATCACTACAGCTGCTGAGTTAGAAGAAGCGTAAAGGTCAGTGCAGAAGCACAGGCGGGGCAGGAGGCAATTCTAATAATCCCACCAAGAGCAGGCAGCAACCATGGAAGAGGAGCAGAGAAGGAGTTGCATTCTGGGGAAATCCAGGTCCCCAAAATTAAAAAACATGTCTTGGGAATCAATTTGGGATTTTCCAAGTCCATATATCCTGGAACCATAATCTCAAGAAATTTTCTAGCTCTGACTTATGCAAGGCATTTATTTGGAAGGTTTGGTATGTTTCAACTATAATAGGAAGGCTAAAGTGTCTCTTCTTTTTCCTGTCAATTTCATTCTCCTTAATTACCTTTTTATATTTACATTTATACATTTGATAGGGTTGTGCAATCAAACTACTCTATAATGATGCAGGTTTAGAAAAAAGACTACTGCTCAGCCTACGGACTGGGTTTTGTGTGTATATACACACACATACACCTATAAATATGTATATATGTATGTATATGTATACAAAACCTGAAGCATGCATGTATTACTCATAATTATATACTTGCAAGTGTATCTAACTCCATAAAAATATGAGTTACATTCTAATGGTGTCTACCACATTTGAATTATTAAATTGCCCTTCACTATGAGACACTAGTGCTAAACATAAATGGACAAATCAAAGAATCAGTAATCAGACATTGAAGCTTCTTTTTAATAGACAATGCTTTCATTCAAGGCTATCAATCCTTCAATATCTCCACCAACGTTTGTGAGCCCCTATTTGCACCAGGCATGATCCCAAACACTAGAGATATAAAAATGAACAGGCCACAGTCTTTGGCTTCAGATTGCTGACAGTCTAGCAGGAGAGGCAAACAGACTTTATAGTTTAAACTTCACCCTCTGTAAGACTTCTCTCCCTTAAGCCTATTCCTTCTGCACACTGGCAGCAGTTGTAGCCTTCACACTCTTTCCTGCCCAAACACCCTCTCGGTCCCACCTCCAGTACTTCCCCTAAGTGAATTAAACATCAGTAGCAGAAGGCCCTGCCTACACTTTTGTTCCTTCACTTTCAGGAAAGGCACAGGGACTCTTCTAGTCTACCTGGGCTCTCATTCACCCCAGGGGGGTACTAGGCAAAAAAAAATAGCATAGAAGAAAATGTAAATAACTACTTCTAGGGGGATTTTAAATTCTGATAAATACTAATCCTCTGGCATAGGGCAGGGCATTGGGTGTTGTTAAAAATCTCCCTGGGCGATTATCAGGTCTACCCAAGAATGAGAATCCCTACAAGGAACTGCAGATAGAGTACTTTCTTGCTTTTGATAGCTCTTGTTTCAGTATTTTGTTAAAAGATAACAGCACACTTCTGAGAAGCACTGTGAGGCATCTCTCTTGACCCTGGAGAGTTTCTGTCATTGCTGCATAAGGAGAGTTTCTGTCATTGCTGCACTAGTGATGTCCTGCACCCCCTTGCCACTTGTTCAAGGGCATTTACCTCCTCCTTGCTAATTCCGCACTGTGTGGAATTCCATGTTTGGAATTTATGTTCCAAGAATGTTTAAGGCTGGTGGAACTATGCTCACATTTTTCAACCCTCAAATGCAAATTCCAAATGTCACCAAGCAATACTTTACCTCCTTCTGCAGCGGGGCCTTCCCAGGAGGGGTCAGCCAGGACCTCCACATATTTCTTGTAACTTGAGTCCTGGCACGGCACGCTGTGCTTGTCAGCCACTAGTTGCGTAGCCACTGCGTATCTGTCATAGGACGAACCCAGGGAGACATCGGTCATGATCATACACAGGTCATCAATAGTGATCCGGGTTCCCAGCAGATCCTGTAAAACCAAGATTCCAATAACCCATTAAAGAATATGCATGCTCAGCAATAAAAAAGAATAAACTCCCAATGCATGCAACAACATGGATGAACCTAAATGCAATATGCTAAGCGAAAGGAGACAGACTCAAAAAGCTACATGCTGCATGATTCCATGTAGAACATTCTGGAAAAGGCAAAACTATAGGAACAGAACGCTGATTAGTGGTTGTTTCAGGCTGGGAGAAGGGAATGACTGTAAGAGGCTGGGAGAAGTTGGTGGGGTGGTGATGGAAGTGTTCTATATCTTAGTTGTGGCGGTGGTTACTAGACTGCCTGTGTTTGTCAAACTCAAAACTATACACTAAATTCACTCACTGTATGTAAATTATACCTCAATATTAAAAAAAATTTTAAAGAATATACATGGACAAAAACTATTAACATTTTTAAAACTAATAGATATAGAACTAGCTTTCGAGTCTAAATGCAATTTAAATTTGAAATTTATTTTAAATGTCTAAAGTGGTTGCTTTTATTTAAAGACGATACAAATAAAATAAATACAAATTCTTACAGGATGAGACTCCTGGGTTACTTAGCCTGGAAGAGGATTATACAAGGCTACATCTTGATTGATTTTTTTCCCTTATGAAAGATGGGGAGAAAAAAAAAGACTCAATTCACCTAACTGAGTTGCATAGATAGTTGGAAAAAAAAAGAAGAAGAAGAAGATAATCTCCTTGTGTGAGGCACATTTCTTACAACTCCTAATTTGCTTTAGCAAAGGTACAGGGTCTCTGGGATTCTTGGCCTATGAGTGAATACTGTACTTTTGCAACTTTCTAAAGTTATAAAACTTTGTATATTTGCCATATTCTCAGGACTGTGGTACACAGAAGTATAAGGCAGCATGCCTGTCCCTGGGAAAGCCAATCTAGATGAAAAGACAAGACATAAGGCAAAAAATAATACATGAAAATTAGCTGCTGGTGGGACTTCCGGGGTAGGAGAGCCACGTGGGGTTAAGGAATTACTGGAGGTTTCTGGAGGAGCTGAACCCACAAGGTTGGGAAGATGCAATAAGAAAGTGCATTCTGGTGGCAGAAATGATCAGCCACTAAGAACAGCCCAAAGAGGGAAACAGAGAAATGACAGGGCAACAAAATCATCCTTCACCTTAAAAGCAGGGTTAGCTTTTCAGCTAAGCAGTAAGTAAGTCTGGGTTTTGGTGGGTCTGGCAGACCCTGAAGCCGGAAGCTCAGCTTCCCTGTCATCAGAGGACTCGGCTGCCAAACCCAACTTCAGCCAGGTCAACATTCGCCATATAGCTCAAGGGACGTCCAGTGAGTTGGTTGACAACATATGGCTGAAGCTTCGTTATCCCAAGGTATGGATTAGATGTTTTGGATTGAACCAGGGGAAGAAGCCTTCGATAGCATATTCGCTGAGTGCATACTGTATTAGGTTTCATGGAATAAATGGTTTTTCCTCACTTCTCTGAGGCTCTCCAGGAACAAACGTCAATCTTCACAGTAGATCTATACATTCAGGTCAGGATTTTTAAAAGCCACAAGATTTTCAAACCACTTCCTACTCCTTAATGTGAAAGGAACCTCTGTGTTTAATTTTAGTATATTCTCAAAATGTAAGACTGATTTTCTTTTAAAATGGCAAGACAGAAAATTTGAAATTTGCAGTTGCCAACCCACACATGTCCAAAACTGTTCTGAGATTCTCTGACTTAAAAGAACAGTACAGTCCCTTAAAAAACACACACACACAACAACAACAATGAAACACAAGTATACTTAGCAAACTTTAAATGAAGGATCAAAGAGAAAAGTCAAGTCTTTCCACTTGTGTCTTTTAGTCACTTCCCATAAAACTCCACCCAGAATTATTGGGCATGGTTTGTTTTAAAAAAAACTAAGCCAACATGTGCTGAAGGAAGGAATTTGGTTGGCTGGTCAAGAACAAAGTGTGAGTGTGAATTAGGACACTGGTTTTCATCAAATAATACCATCGGCTCCAGGGAGACCTTGCTGTGGATCAACATGGTGGGCTATATTAGTTATTACATAGCTGTCCCCAGTTAGCCGGGTGGTTACCTCACTGTGCATCAATGTTCTTAACTAGAGGCATGGAGATTAAAATGTTCGCCTCCAGAGCTATTAGTTCAAATAAATGAGATAAGGTTTATGAAGCTGCCCAGCAGAGTAGTGGGCACAGAATCAGTATTCAGTAAATTGATGGTATACTCATGACAGTGTGAACATTTAATTTAGTAAAAAACCAGAACAGTAGAATGGAATCATTGGATTGATAGAGTCCTGAGAATTAGAGTCTTTGCTCTAATTTGATTACATGTGAAATTGATCAACCAGCCACTTGTCCAGGTGTGAACAGGGACTACAATGACAGGGCAAGTAAGCCAGGGCCAAGGGAGTCAGAGAAATTCTCAATGAACCTGGCCCATTGTTCACGTCACTTCCAACAAGCCACTGAAACTGCTCAAGTCTCTGTTCCTCACCTGTAAGATGAAACTAACATGGGGAGGATTACAGAAGAGAAAGAGCAGAGACTACTTAGCATACGGCTGAGGTCAGCTAAGTTCTTGGTTTATGGAAGGTGTTATCAGTATTGTTCATTAACTAAATGGAACGATTCAGAGAGCTTCAGTGTTCATTTCTGGGCAAATTTACTATTTTTACAAGTCCAATTAATTGGCCAAAGACCAAAATGCATGCTCTTACTTAGCCTTCTGGTAGAACAATTCTTGGTAGAACAATTCTATCTGCATTGGAAATTAACCTTTGAACATTTTCCAGATCACTGGAGACCAGCCAGTAAGTTCTGGACCGATTGTCACCTTTGCAGAGAGTTCCTCCCCAAGAAACAGGACACCTAATGCCCCAGCGATAAAGCAAGCAACCACCTTCCTTTTAGTCACAGGTGAGATAGGCGGGCATAAAATTAGTGATACACGGATAAAAGAAGCCAAGAACCCCTCCCTGTATAAATTACAGGGGAAGGCATTGGTTCTAAAATGTGGATCTTACATATCCATAAAAACATAAAAATGCATATTCAGTCAACTCAGTTATTTAAAGTGATACAAAGACTTACACCAAGCATGCAAACTAAATGAAGAATATGCAAATTATACAGCAGATGCCAAATCTGTCTTGGAATTACCCTGGGGGAAAATATGAAGGCTACTTGCAAAAGGAAGAAAAGGGAATTGTGACCTTTGTCACTTAAACAAAATTATCCAGGTGTATTTTGTTGGGAAGGAAAGTAGTTGTAGATGACTTCACACATTTCAGACCACTTGAAACTGCATTTTTGGAGTGAAGTTGTTGAGAGGATTTGCTACACAGTGCTAGCCTCACGATGGCAACTCTTTTCCTCTGGCTAGGTCTAATTATTCCTGCAAACTTCCTTCTGAAAGGAACCGAGCACAGGAATTATTAAAAGTACAGAATAAGAGAGAGGCTTACAGGGTTAAAAAATATTTTTTTCATATATAGCTTATATATTTTTTATATATTCTATATATTTATATATATACATATTGACATATATATGTATATGTGTTAAGCTTGTGGTTTTATATTCAGTAGGGACTACTGTCTAAAGTTTTTTCTTTAAAGTGAGATTTTATTTTGCCTCATAAATGTTTTTCATTTAATCATCCTTTGTAGAAAATGTTAAGATTACAACCCAGCAAAGAGAAGGAAATAAATTATACCATATTAGTTTAAATCCAAGATTACAAGAAGTGGCTACGTTTTTGACACACAGTAATCACTATTTTATGTTTCGAAATAGCTTCTAAATATTTTAATACAAAAGATGAGTAAAATGTAGAATTTTGAAACAATGTAGTAAAAGGTGTGCTCATCATTGAGCCTGTGCCAACTCCACACTAAACGATTCATGGTCCTGAGGACTGGAGATGTGTGTTTATTTGTTCATGTTTAAAGAGAAGCCCATAGCCTATGTACCTGGAAAAGTAGACTCTTCAGTCCAATCTCTCTAACCTACGCCTGACGTTAACAACTCTCAGTAAGAGAACACCCACTTATTTTCTGTCCTTTCTCCCTCTCTCAGCCCTTTTCTTCCTTTCCCCATATTGCTTACCCCAAAAGATGTGTCCTGTCTATTAAACTGAACAGCCTCCATAAAAGGACTCGCCAGACATTCCAGGAAATAGGCTGAATCCATTTCCGAGTTAATTTGCAGAGTTTCACACACTCTGGGGGAAAGAAAAGCATGAATATAATTTTGATTTCCATTCCATTGAAGTTGCAAATGTAGAAACAAAATGAACCAATGCTAGAATCAACCCTAGACTTTAAATAGTTTACGTTGTTTCTAGCAGGTTTATATTGGTCGAGTTATCAGTTCCAGCCAACATTTTTATTTTTCAAAGGGAATGGTTTGTAAATATAATTCCAGCTTACTTAATGGACCATGGCAGTTTTTCAAAGTGATTTTGTTTAAGGTATTTTAAACGAAGATTAAATTTTTAAAGTTTTATAATAAAGTTTGTAAACATGTTTTTGTATCATTGTGAATGAAACACCACACTAAGAATGAGATGTTAAAAACATAAATTTGATGTTTTATAATCAATACTAATGAAATGGCATCTGTAAGCTATTATCAATGATTTAGTTAAATATTTATTACTGAACAGAACGTGTTTACACAATTTATGACAACTGGCCTTAAAATGCTCTGAAATATGCAAATCATCACGGTCTCTTTCTTGGACTTTGTGACACCGTTAACTATTTACTCTGTCAATACTCTCAAACTGCTATAAATGCCTATTAACTCTCTGCTTTTTAGATTTCCTGATCACTAATTAAATTAACTAATTCCTGTCGGGCACAGTGGCATACACCTGTGGTCCCAGCCATGAGGTAGGCTGGGGTAGGAGGCTTGCTTGAGCCCAGGTGTTCAAGGATGCAGTTAGCTATGAGCACCACCACACTCCAGCCTGGGCAACAGAGTCAGACCCTGTCTCCAAAAAAAATTAAATAAATAAATAACAATTAACTAATTCTTATGAATTGCTCAAAAAATAGGGTCTGACACAAAATAAAAGTTCAATAAAGGTTCCCTCTTACTATTATCATTTATTATTAATGAAACCCATTTGCCCCCCTCATTAAGGTTTTATAGAAATGTGATTTTTTTAATAGGCTTATTCTAGAGTTAGAACTTTAATTTTCATTTCTTAACCTCCTTAAATATTTTTATTTTGTTTCCATTAAAAGAAATGTGAAAAGAAAACTTACCAAAGAAAATGAACTCCTAATTTTATTTTAGATATTCAGGCCTATTGTTTGGAAATTATGGAGCAATATTATGTCCTTGTCTAATTCCTGCATAAAATGATAAGTGCATTTGTGTGCATATACATTCATTTTATATTAGCAGATAGAGAGGGAAAAAATTCTGGAAAAAAGAATAGACACCAGATTGTTAACAATGATTACCTCTGGGGATGGGATTAGAGTAGATCTATCTTTATTTCTCAAGCAATATAGTTCTGTTAAAATTTTAATGTTTCAGCAGTTTAGACTTTCTTGTAACCATGAAAACAATGAAAATGTTAAAAGATAATTATCTTTCCAGTTATATTTGTCAATACAATCCAAATTTTCTGTAGTTACCAGCACTACTGTGTGCATGTGTATGTGTACACACGTGTGTGTACAAATACTAAAAAGCCCAAATACCATGTAATAATGATACAGAGATTATTAAGAAAAATTAAAAGTTCTATCTCTTTTGCCCATAGCCCTTTATACCTTTCTAACTCTGTGGCCCACATCTGCTTCCATAAGATTCCCACCCAGCCTGGCCTAGAACACTTGGTTTCATCATTTTCACCCAGATCCTACCCTTTATCCCAATGGCCTTTGGGTTTGGAAGTGAACTGCAGTGTTGGATCCTTGATGCTTATCCACAGGTGACAATGTGAACTGCCTGATGTTGCCCCATCCACCCTGAGCTGGAATCTGAGTCAGTGTTTAGATGAATTTCACACTAGGAGATTCCAGATTTCCCCAGAATAGAATTTATTCCTAGAAATCTGAAGTACTTCTTAGAAGCTATATGCCCTACTATGTATTTCTAAACTCACTGTGGATTTGCCATGGGCATGTTTGGTCATGGTACATATCTCATAGTCACAGCTGCCTTGATACTGTGTCTTTCACATGGAACAAACTGTCTCTTGGGGCTAGGAGCAGTGGCTCATGCCTATAATCCCAGCACTTTGGGAGACCAAAGCAGGAGGATCACTGGAGCCCAGGAGTTCAAGCCTGCAGTGAGCTATGAGCACCACTGCACTCCAGCCTGGGCAACAGAGTGAGATCCTGTCAGGAAGAAAGGAAGGAAGGAAGAAGGGAGGGAGGGAGGGAGGGAGAGAGAAATTGTCTCCTGGTTGCAGATTGCATTTAACCTCAATTAGCCATTTTGAAACCTGATGGTCAAATATCTCTGGGCTCAAGTTTCCTTAGCTTTGAACCCGACAATATGTTGTTCTCTAAGATCCTTGTGAGGGCCAGCTTCTAGGATCCCATGGGGCATAGTCAGCCCACTACCTAGTCCAGAAGAGACAAGGGGGTGTAGAGGGTTTTTTATAACCCTCAGGGTTCAACCATCAGGACTCGAGATAGTGCCCCTACACCTGAAAGATGTGGTGCAACTTCTACAAAAAGCCTTCATCCCCACATCACCTACTCGAGGTCACTGACTCTCAGTGGCTGGCTGTGTGTTTAAGCTGACTTCCCATTAGAGGTGCTGGATTTACATCAATGCCTTGACAGCTGATGGGACTAGAAGTTCATGGCACAAAACAGAGCATATGGGGATAAAACCCATATTCTGGATCTCATTAGAATGAGCCTCTAAGGAAAGGATCAATAAGACCCTGGTTTGCAATACGTCAAGTCAGCTGTTAAGGAATTTCAAAAGAAGTAACCAGAAACTATGATTTAAATGTTAGCATAAATTAAAAATTGCTTTCACCTGGAGAGGTTTCATTGGTCATGACAGTGTTTTAAAAGATTGCCAAACTTTAATTTCATCTGATTAAAAGAAAAGGCTGCCCATAATGATTGTGTTGTTAGGTGCTAGAGCGATTCCTTAGAACAACTGTGAAGTGCTTTGAGAATGATCGAATGCACTGGAACTTTTTCTTTTTTCCTGTTGTACAGTTTCTTTACCTAAATGTTGTGAGTTTCTAGGTGTACTCTAAGTTGATGTACAATCCAAGTGGCCACAACAACCAGGGGATTTGATGAGCCTCCCCAAAAATGACAACCCCCTTTCCTGCCATGATATAGAACATGTGATGTGACTTTTGGCAACTATCAAGGGACCTTTGCCATCTAGAAAGGTGGCCTCCCCTGATCTCTCCCCCTGCCTTCCACAACACTGGTGAGTTTCATTATCAAAATTAATCTTTGGGAAACCAAAGAGGGACAAAATAGTGAGCAACTGGTGACAAAGTCTGAAGATGAGCTTTCTAGGTGTCAGGTCCCTTCATAGCTAGCAAAATTCTCCTTTACAAATCATATCATCAGACAGTTCCAGAAGTGCCTCCTTGACCTTTCCATAGCCTTTGGCCTATGACAAAACTGTTTCCTAAGCCCTCCTGTTTTTCTTGATCCTAAGACCCATTAAAGTATTCAACTGTGACTGGCCTTTGAGGGACTATCTTCCAAGACAATAGTATGCACTCTTATATATACAATAGTATACTCTTCAAGGAGACAGTGAGAACCATTCCTATATATCCCTTTAATGATATCTTACTTTCTTCTACATTCTTCTCTTCAACAGAACTCTCCTATTTTCTGATAAGCACCTCTTTTACTGTCATTTCAACTACACTCAGAGCAATCAACCAAACGTGAGACTTTCATGTACAGGAGGAAAAAAAATCTCAAGTGTAAACGATACTTGCGTTTGGTGTAAAAGAGACTCCTTGACCCACCTCATGGTTTTGAGAGCCCAAAGTCCTCAAATAAGTAGGTTTTAACTTAAGGGAATGTTAATGACGGTAAAAAATTCAGAGTCCGTGTCAGGATTTCAGGGCCTGAAATCCCCTCTTTATTGTCACATAGAAACCTTCACTCACCTGAAATCTCTTTTCAGCTTATCATAGTTTTCTGGGCTTTTCAGCATCTCCACCACCATGTCAGAAGCCTGTCTCACCATTTCTGGGCATTCACTATTATGTGCAGCCAGAGAATTTTGAATGACTTCAAGGTATTCTAGAATATAGAAAAAAAATTTAAACAAGGTCATTTAATATGATTGGATGTTGATAATTCAAGCACCAGAACAATTTAATTCTTTTAAAGTTTTCTGTGACCTCCTTTTTAATATAGAGATCTAGAAATTGAAAAATTAAATGATTTTGTCAGGATGGAACAAAAAGTCAATATGGGAGCAGAGAAGTACAGCCACATTCTGCAAGTGCTTGTCGATTAATCAACCAGGACTCAGTTCTGCTTTCTAAAAGAGGTAAGAGAAGAAAGATTCAATTTGGGGGTTTTATAGATTTAGAAAAGAATGAGCTTATAGTGAGGCTACAGAAACCAGAAATAGTATACTATTTAATACTTTTTCACGTTGAAACATTTAAATATTACCTAAAAATGCATCTGAAATACTAAAATACTACCTAAAAATGCATCTGAAATCACTTATTTCAGAAGTACCTATCTGATTAGAAGTTTTATGCCTTTCCCAGTTTGATGTGAATGATGAGTGTTTAATCACATAAACCCCAAATCTGAAGATATTAACTGTATGTAATTTGTCATAAAATAGTTAATTATGACAGGTTATAGAAAGGAGAAGAATTAAAAGGCAATTCTGAAATTAGAAAACCATACCTATCAAAAATAAGAGCTTTTCTTTCATTTCTTTAGAAATTCTAGATTATGACGTCCTTCCCTCTTCAAGTCACAACTGAGATAACCCATTTTAAAGCCAACCCAATCTGTTACCGTTAGAAATAAACAACTGTCACCGTGTTGTGGCCTGTGTACCTCTCGTGGAGCTATCATCACTCAGTGGGGGGTGGAGGTAGACACAGGTCAAGCTGGATGACCCTGCAGGTAATCAATCAACTTATTACATGGTTCACCTACGTGCAGAAGTCTGTTTCCGCATTAAATGTAAACTCACCAGAAAAATCAACTTTTGCTAGGAGCGGCGCGCTGCTGCCCACAGCCGCAGCAAACAGGTCAGGGTATTTCATTCTCAACCACACTGCCAGGGCTCCTGCATAAGAACCACCAAATGTGACCCACATGTTGTTGGTGAGCCCCATCTTCTTGGCCATGACGTTTCGGAAGTTGGCAAGATCGGCCAAGGCTTGCCTGCTGCTGAGGTAGCGGAGGCTGGAGGTGCTCAGGTCTCTGCAGTGAAAGCATAAACACGCTTTGCTTATGACCAGGGTCAGAGGGGACTGACAGGCTACTTAGCACACGCTTGACTACGAGGCCAAAATGCAAATGTGGAAAGCATACTGAGGTTATTGCCCGCTTACACTTCGAACATTTTCACAAAGACGTGAACGACAGTCTGGTTAACAGTGACACGTAAGTGCAGGCAGCAGGAAGCAAAAGGAGCTGCCATTTCTTAAATCTCTTTTTGAGTACGATTCCCATCCTCAGCCCTGGGTAGGAATTCCAGAGGTTCTCCCATCACAAGACACTCCTTCCTCCTGCCCTGTGCAAATGGAAACAGGGCAGTCAACTTATCAGCCATTCCAAGGTAACTCATATTTGAAAGAGATAAGCTGGCATAGCTTCACTGTTTTCCAAGAATTCAGAGAATCCATGGTTAATTGTGTGGGTGTTTCCTGGTCTTTCTGGTTCTCCTGCTAACATCCAGACAAAGCCATTGGGTTTTCTAAGGAATAACAATTTACCACTGAGCTGTTGTTCAGTGGGGTTTCCTGTAAGCCTAAAGGAGTCTGTTGTTTGTGTTAAGGTTGTTTTCAATCCTCAGCACCAAAAGAAAGGCTACATCCTCCTGTCTCCTTGCTACTCATTGCAAGCAGCGTAGTCCTCCGTGGGGCTAAATGCATATCTCAAAAAATGGGCTAAGGACATAAAAAGACAATTCACAAAGAAGAAATACAGACAGCCAGTGAACATATGAAAAAAATGTAGTCCCACTAATAATCATAAAAATGCAAATATAATAATGATGCATTTTTTCCTCCTATCAATCTGTCAAATATTTTGTTTTGATGACAATAGTAAATGTTGGCCACCACTGGATGAGACAGACAGTCTTGTGCACTACTGGAGAGAGAGTAGAGTGGGAAATCATTTCTGCAGAACACTTTGGCTTCCTACATCAAGGGCCTTGCAGAAGGTAAGGGAGCATTTGACCCAGTAATTTCACTACTGGAAATCTGTGCCAGAGACTGTGAGCCAAATATTCATTTTCCCCTTCTTCTCTTAGGGGGAGAAATAAATTCAGCTAGGCTCATAGAATTAGTACTACATTTCTCAAAAAAGTACTACCACCAAAAAGGAACCATATTATATGATTCACAAATTTTATCCAAGGCTTAATACAGTAAGAATCCCTATCGTATTACACAACAATCAACTAGCATGACAAATTAGCAGTCTGGGGCAGAGTAGTACATGCTAAAAAGTTTGATTTTTTTAAAAAAAATTATGTAACAACTTATTATTTCAATAATAAACAGTGATTTTTCTAACTACCGAACACTTACAATTTCCATTATAGATAGATCCTCTGAATAAATTGGTGAAGAGGGGTGTCACATTGCTTAGGGTTCAGTCTATAAATTCATGTTTAAAGAGGCACAATTCAACAAATGATAGCATTTAAAAGGGAAGTGTGTTCCTAGCAGGTGCACTTCAAACAATATCAAAGAGCATAAAAGCCATAACTCACCCTAAAACTTCTCAAAACCTCCTTCTTCTGCTCCTAATTCTATTTAGGAAAATCTTACAAGCCAAATTCTTAGTCTCAACTCTAGAATTTCTTTTTTTTCCCACTCTCTCTAGAATTTTTTCTGTATGTGGATCAACCTAATATCTTTCCCAGGCAGCATAAAGTTCTGCTCTTTGGGGATTAGGGGGCAGGGTGGGCATGAGAGAGAAAGGGACCTGGCATGTAAAGGATTATCTATAGCAAATGAGGAGGGAGGACAGCTGTAAACACTGAGGACGCATAAGCTTTGCCCCATCAAATAAAGGCCAACTCCACCCCAAAATAATCAATTGGATCTCCTTCATATTTTACAGATTAATTAAATTAAGAGTTTGAGTTGGTTACTGTTTCTGACCTCATGGACACAAATTGTAAATTTGGTCAATATAAGTTTGCTCCAGAACAATGCAGAACGCCTACTCTTGAAACATCTTACAGAATATCAAAATTCCAATAACACCCACACACAAATCAAAGTTTCTAAGGAAAAAAGTAGAACTAGTGAAATTACTGAACTGTTACCACATTGTAAAGAAGTTAGTAACTTAGAATTCCAAAATCACATTCTTTTTGAAGCTAGAAAAAGACCTATGCTATTAACCTAAAATTATTAATAGTTTCTCACTGTAATGGTACCAAGAATTATGACTCATATAATAAAGATGTCATTTTGCTGACATTAATAGCATTCTCAGGATTGTAAAAACCAATGCATGCTTCTTGCTAAAATGAGATTTAAAGACCAAATTTTGATATTTTTACAACTTTCAGAAGTACTTTATAATCCAGTTTGTTTGATTTTACATAATGATATTAATTATAAGTAAGTTTAAAAAATTATACTTTTCCACTACACCATACACAACGATACCAGACGGGAAGAATAAAATCTTGATGAACAACTGAGTCTCCATATCCTGCCTCTATGTTGCCGCTGTACGTCAAAACTTGACATTACACTTAACAATGACAAACTGCTTTTAATAAAATGGTCACTACTGCCTCTGAGTGGTGGGTTATTTTCAGAGTTTAAATTTCATTAATTTCAAGTCCTCTCAGCTTAGTAGGAGAGAATTTTGAGACTGACGGAGTATATATCATTTCAAGTTTCTGTTTTGAACATAAGATTATAGTTTAAGAACATGAAGAGTGTGATTTTATTTAGAGAAAGAGTACAGAAAACTCATAAACATACGCAGTTGGCCGGCTTTGTCCGTAAAATCTGTGTTCCACAAAGAAGCAGAGGGCTCCCAGTTTCTCAGCATATTTCATCCAAGGAACATTCCTGGACAGCCATACGGTATCAGCAGCCCTCTCGCCTCCAATAATCAGAAACACTGGGCCACCAGGCTTATATAACTCATCTGTCATGAAATACCTCTGTGGAAAGCAAAGCATCATTTTAAATCATTAAAGCATTGCAGTTAGGATTTGTTGTCTGCTTATCTAATTATTATTTCTGATAATAGAGCAGTAGCATGATTTATTTAGTCAAAAAAAAAAAAAGATTTGGATGACAGCCTGATATTTGATCTAAGCAAGTAAGATTGTAAATCACTGTTCCTGCAAATTCCACGTACTTATTGAAAATTTTCAACCAATATTATAGGGGGATCAACACCATTAAGTATATTGGATTCTGCACTGTATGATAGATTACTACCTTCTTCTCCATTCTGAAATAAACCATGCACAAAGAAAATTAACATAAACAGCAACTCAATTTTTGAGTAAAATAGGAACCTTGGGAAGAGCTGGAAAAGGCACAGACTTCTCCTAAGTGATGAAACACCCATGGTACGAGTCAATGGCCTCTAGCGTGGTACAAAAAGACCTGCACACACGAGCTGGACGGAGGCAAGCAGAAGCTCCCTTGAGTCCCACGTGACACCACAAGGGACAGTAGAACAGTAATAAATCAACGAGACATCCAACCCAAGTACTTAGACAAACACAAACAAAATGGTCCCAAAGAAAGCCTGAAATAAAAAATGAAGATAAAAGAAGAAACAAATAAATCAGGAGAATGAAAAATAATGGAACTAAAAGTAAATCCAAGAACTTGTTCTTTAAGCACTAAATGAAATTAAACACACACACACTCACAAAATAAACCATTACCTAATCTATTGATTCTAACACAGGTGATTTTGCTTCACTCCCCTCCCCAGGAGATGTTGAGCAATGTCTAGAGATACTTTTTGTTGTCACAACTGGGGTGAAGAGGTTTCCACTGGCATCTGCTGGGTAGAGGTAAGGGATGATGCTAAACATACGATGACAGCCAGAGCAGCTCCCCACAACAAAGAATTATTTAGCCCCAAATGTCAGTAGTGCCAAGGTTGAGAAACCCTGATCTAATCTAATAAAAAAAAAGGGTAGAAAGTACCCATAAATATAATAAGAATGAGGATGGAGAAATAACCTAACTCAAGGACGTTTTTAAAAATTATAGAACACTTTACTCAAATCTAAGTAAATAACTTTGAGAATCTGTATGTAATTAATGATCTCAGAAAATAAGAATTAGCAAAAGAGGTTGCAGAAAAGATCAGGCTTCTAAATAAATTATCATAGAAGAAACAGAGAACACTGAAAGAAAAAGGAAGATGCAGAGAGGAAATGAGAAAGAGAAATGATTCTATCAACTTTTTAAGGAACAGATTGTTCCAATGTTATTTAAATTGTCTCAGAGAATAAAGAGGAAACCTTCCTGTTTTTAAAAATTGGAGTTATATATAATACCAAAACACGACAAAGAGAGCCCATGAAAAAGGAAATTACAGAGTGATTTTAATTATAAATTTCAATGTAATAAAATATTGGCTGGATGATTCTATCAGCACTTTAAAGCAATAATGCACGATGCCCTAGTGAGATTCATATTAGGGAGGGAAGTTTCACTATTAGGAAACCTAATACAATTTACCACTTTAATAAATTACAAAAAAATTAATATGATCATCTTTATTATTTCTGAAAGGCATTTAATAAAATTCAATATATGTCCTTTAAATAAAGAATAGACATATATTTTCATGTTGTGATTTTATACACCTTGATAACTATCCATAGGATATATATATATTTTTTTTTGAGACAGAGTCTCGCTTTGTTGCCCAGGCTAGAGTGAGTGCCGTGGCATCAGCCTAGCTCACAGTAACCTCAAACTCCTGGGCTCAAGCAATCCTACTGCCTCAGCCTCCCGAGTAGCTGGGACTACAGGCATGCGCCACCATGCCCGGCTAATTTTTTCTATATATATTAGTTGGCCAATTAATTTCTTTCTATTTATAGTAGAGACGGGGTCTTGCTCTTGCTCAGGCTGGTTTTGAACTCCTGACCTCAAGCAATTGGCCCGCCTCGGCCTCCCAGAGTACTAGGATTACAGGCGTGAGCCACCACACCCAGCCTATCCATAGGATATACATACATATATTTTTATAGTTATGTTTAGTTCATTGTAAATGTGTATGTTAAATATATGTTTTTTCCTAATGTCACCAAGAAGAAGAGAAAGGCTTTTTCTCAGGATAGGCTATTCCCAATGTTTCATAGCCAAGGATACAGAGATTATTCCAGAAAGGAGCACATGACACAAATAGAACCAAGTGAGTCTCACCTAGAATTGTGAGTTACCCTTGGAAAGTCTTTCTATGTTGTAGGTGTCATCAGTCTGACTTTGGATTTCTGATTGCAGACTCTAACCAAGCCTTTGAATAGAGAATCCCGTGGAAAGTATTTACAAAATTGTGAGAGTTCTGATCCTACTAGATAGGAAAGATATGAAAAGAATTCAGAATGGAATCAAAGAATTAATCATTGAATCCAATTCAGTGTTGAGCATGTGAGGGCTACGTTCTCAAATCTGAATGCAGAATTAAATGACCTTAGAGAGGCCTGTAAGACATCCCATTTGACAGGCATGGACTGGAAGTCCCTATTGGCTTAATGGCCATTGAAAAGAGCTCTACTTCTCCCTCTGGGCAGTGAGAAAAATACCCTCCTATTGTGCCCCAGATCTCATGTCCCAACCAAGATTTCTGGTTGTATGCAGCCTTGTTAAGAATAGAAATAAAAACAATCTGTGCACATTCAGTAGCATAAACAATGGTAATAGTGTTAATGCTTAAGAGAATTTGCTTACTTAACAGATTAGTCATCCCAATATAAAAGGGCACTTGGGTAATTGATTTAGACTGTAATTTTTAAGATGAAAGGAATAAGAGAAGTTGACTAAGGTCACAGAGAGTATGAGAACATTTAAGAGAAGTTAAGATTCTGCATATGTACAGCTTTAGGGCATCTGATTTATCAGAAAATCTAAGATTTGGGAAGGTTTGTGTGTTAATCAGACATTTGATGTACTTCCAAGAAAATGGAATATATTAAACTTATAAGTGAAATTTAAATGTTTAAGGGAATTTTATTAGGTTATAAAAGCCCCCTTAAAAGTGATTGTTGAACTTTGCTAGATTTATAAAACAGGTGACAAGATTTGTAATCTCATTTTTAAAGCTTAAGGAAGAAATTAGGTACCTAAAATTTGTAACTTATTAAAGTTATGAATTTTAATAAAGTCAGATTTTGACTAAGGTCAAATTTTACTTTTGTATGTGCGGATTAGATCTGAGTAATCTTGTTTGAGCACAAATTCCCCCCTCCATGACACTAAAACACTCACTCTGACATGGATATCACAAGCACCCAAGACCCCTTAACCGGGAGAGCCCAGAGGCCATTTCCAGTTCTACAGAGAGAAGCCTGCCCAGGAGCAAGGGCAATGCAGAAGGCAGAACCAAGAGATGGAGAGAGATGACCTTTTTTAAACCTCTGTATCCTACCACGCCTGAAGTCTGACCTACCCTGAACTTTTGTGAGCCAATATTGTCCTCCTTTTTCTTTAAATTGAGTTGAGTTTCTCCCACTCACAAACAAAAGCACCTGCCTCAGCACCTTCCTCCTGCCATCTTCTCTCCCAGCATGTAAATTGACAGGTGATGTTAGGGCAACCAATATTTAAACTTATGTTTCAGTCTATTCAGACATAAATCGCTCCCAGTTCATTTTTGATGTGATTAGAAAGGAGTCAGGCAAGTTATAGCACTTTCCATCAATGCAACTCCTGCAAACCAGAGAGGAAAAAAGACAGGACATCCAACAGGAAAATGGGCAAACAATATTAACATGCAAATCACAGAGGGAAGCTGACTCCTCACTAGGGTCAGAGGAATGCAAATTAAAGTAATCCTGAGATACTATTTTCACCCATCAGATTGTCAAAAATTTGGAATATTGATAAACTCATTTGTTGGTAAAGATATGAAAAAACAAGAATCCTTATTGTACTTCTAGCAGGACCATAGCTTGTGTGTTCTTCTGGACAGCAATCTGGCAGGATTTTGTGAAATTGAGCACACCAGTGCCCTCGTACCCAGCTTTTCTACTCATGAGTCTATATGCCAGAAAAATTCTCTCACAGATGCCCAGGGGACCATGTACTAATGGGATGAATACAGCGACTGGGGTTTTCAGGAGTCAGAGACAATGAAGATGCCCATCACATGGGAACCGGTGAGTGAAATGTGCATGGCACATGCAACAGGAGGCTGCACAGGATGAAAGAGACAGGAAGGAAGGAGCCAGCTACACATATAGCAACATCCACAGATCTCAAAATCATAACACTGATGGAAAAGAAAGTAATGAATTAATCTAGGGCACCATAGCATTTCAGTACATTTTTTTAAAGCAGAAAGCAATACTGTATGTTTTTCATGGACACTAATGCAAAGAAACTTACTGAGAGTCACTTGGAAGGGCACACACAATAAATACGTAAGACATGAGGTAGGGAATGAGATGGGGGACCAGAAGTGAAAAGAGAGGAAAATAAAACAAAATTTAAAAAGAAGACCTAAGCATAGAATGTTGGTGATGACATGCCCTGAAATTAGGAGCATGATCAGCTCAATTCTAGGCCTCCAAATGATCTTTGGGATCATACTGTGGAATTAAAAGACCAAAAAAAAAAAAAAAAAAAAAGAAAAGAAAAATAAAAAAACCCAAGAGAAATAACTAAAATTTCCCCCAAAGGAAATTTGGGCATATTAGCTCAGTGGAATGTGGAATGGCTGGTAGCCACTACAATTTACCATGGATGCTAACTGTGTAGCAAAATGGAAGTTTGTGAAATAATATTTTGCAGCCCTTAGCAGAAGGAAAAGTAGAACACAGAATTACATAGTCGCAACTACAATAAAAAGGACAAAAATGCATGCGGACACAGGGAAATAGAAATACTTGTATAAGGAGGGGGGGTTATGTGGAAAATTTCCTTTAATAAAAAAAAAATCATTACAATGCTTTTGAAAATAAGGCATTAACAGAATATACGAATTGACACAGGAAGCACATCACAATCGGTCTTCTTAGCAGCCAAGTACTGGCTTTCACTTCCTTGCTTATCTGTTTTTAAAATTACACCAGCCGGGCTTCTCCCACACGCCCCCAGAGCAACCCCTTCAAGGTGGGAAGGCCGAGAAGCTGATCAAGACCCCAGAAGAGACGTGAAGGAATCTGACAAAGTGTTTACGCTGGCTCTAGGCAGGCCCCATTGCATAAGCCCATGATGTTATTTCCTGGACTCTGTTGCCTATCTGAAAGATTTCCTAATTAAAAGTAAAAATAAATCAGCGTGATAAGAGGCAGAATGGCCAGCCCCTTCCCCGGCCCTCCCTCAGCTGCCCCAACAAGATCTCAGGCTCACCCTGTCCCTCACCTGTCAGCACCTGCCCCGCGCTCATCGCTTTTTACCTGTTGCCAGACTTGCCCGCTTCCTTCGCTAAAATGGTCGAGCTTTTGTGGGAACCACTGCTCATTTTCGTCCTTCTGAGTGGACGGTGGTGCCGACCGTTTCCACCTGGGGATGAAGCCGTGGGTGGAGGAGCACAGGGACAGCAGCAGCAGCAGCCACCCCGGCGCGCGGGCCATGGTCGTCGGCCCGCAGCGGCCGCTGCTATTTCTCCTGCAACCACCGCACCCACCCAGGTCCCCCGGGCAGGTCCCCCAGGCATCGGCGCGCTGTTCTGGGCCCCTGGGCTTCTTTGATATCAGCAATTTAAGATGCACCTGGCCATCCCCAGGTGGGGACATTCTTGTTTTCTTGTGTTTTTCTTTTTTTAAAAAAAGCCTGAAAGTGGAGGTGAGAATCGAGAACTTTCCCACCAGCAAGGGTCAGAGATGCCGGCCAGTGGCCGCTCACCCGGTTTTGCAGGGCCGACGCCCTGGGCTGTCGGTTCCCAGGGGCGAGGTGCTGAGATATCCCAGGACTGCCTTCTGCTGAACAGTTCCCCTGACTTTTGTCCTCGTCTGTGAACCATCCTGCCTCCCTTATTGTTGTCTGCTGGTGGATGTCCCAAGACCCCAAACCTGAGATGACAAGATCGTAATGGGCGCAACCGTTTTGCTTGAATCCAGGGCTTTTGAACCGCAGGTCTCTGTTTCGGTCTTCTGATTTCCGTGGTTTTGTTGAGATCTACCCCTAGGTAACTCTTCTTCCTCCTTTTTCTTCCACCTTCTCCTCCTCCTCTTTTTCCAGCTTCTCCTTTCTCCTCATTCTTCATTCTCTGATTACCAACCGCAGCCTTGTGCTGGGCTCCCACACATTTCCAGGGCTTCCCTGAGAGCTAGAGAGACTCCAAGTGCCCTGCCCCTGAAAGAGCGTCCAGTGCAGCTGGGAGAGTAAGAAACCACAGGAAAAGTTGAAGAGCAACAGTGCAGCCTGTGCTGAGCACGAAGCGGGAGTTGTGTACTAAGTCTTACTGCATTGGGAGCCGCCTTCAACAGCCTAACAGGCAGGAACCCGGCCCAGGGCTGAGGGTGGAAGGTTAAATGGTCAGAGATTGGGGTCAAAGGTCAAGGTGTTATCAAGGCTTTTTAATGATAGGAGGATTCAGCCCTCTTTGCATGCTCAATCGCTAGCATTTTTTCAGAGCCAGAACCCCAAAGAAATGCTATAATTATAAGAGCTAAGAGGACATAATTCTAGGGAAAGCCTCGGACGAGCTGTCTTGGCACTGACTGGACATATCAACTGGCTCTGACCCAGGGACGCACAGGATGAGCGGGGCTGTGAATGTCCTGCCCTGGGGAAATCCTAATGACTCATCAGCCAGGTAGCACCCTGGGGCAGTTGAGTCCTTTTTCCATTAGTAATAATATTTCACTTATTTTAATTTCCAATGATTGGAAATGTTCCCGCTCAGGTTCCAATGAGCCATAGTAGTACAGAAAATATTAATAGCTGTTTCAACACTAGGCTCAGGGTATCATTTCTTAACAGAGTCCCCTAATGTTTTTCTCCAGAAGGTGAAGACTATAACGCTATTTAAGATGTTTCAAACTGGCATTTCAGATAACCTTCACTTGCCTGGTAACTCTTCCTTTCAAATACAGGTACCTTCTATCTTTTAAGATCCTGAATAATTGTAAGATTCTGATTATCTTTTAAGATCCTGATCTGAGAATATCTGAATAAGGCCCATATTCTTATTTTTAACCAATCAAAACAAAAACATCCATATTTTCCCCCTACAAACACAGTTCCTTTCATGTTTGGCAAAAAATATTTCCTATTCGATATTAAGTAACACCATTAGAAGTTATGTATGCAGCAATGATGGGGTAAGAGAGTGATGAGAAAGGTCAAATTAGGAATAATAAAAGACCAGGAAAAAATATTATAAGAACAACAGCCTCTCACCAAAATAGTGTCACAGCCTCCCTTCAAGAGGCAGACAAATTACAGAGACAATGTAGCAACTGATAAGAAAGAAATGAGTGACTATGGCATAGGAGAAGATAAGCATTTAAAATCTGTGATCCTCCTAATTTGGGAGGCAAAGCTAGTTTCTGACACATAGAAAAAGGTTTGTGTTACTTTAGAGCCAATGTGAATTTTTCCATTAGTAATATTTCACTAATTTTAATTTTCAATGGTTGGAAATGTTCTCTCTCGATAAGGTTTACAATATATATGGTCTTATTTTGTAATACATAATCCTCTCATCCATAAAAATTGTGTTAACTCAAAATAGGAGGTAGCATCAATCATCTTTGACAATGAAACACAAAGAAATGCGTAATATTCATCTGTGAAGCAATGTTTAAAACAATTGGGAGTCCCCAGGAATCAATCTAACAGGTGTCCTTGTATTTTTTTTAATTGGCCCCAAATGTACTAGATTGGGCCCATCTGAGAAGAATAAGAGTGGGCTAGAGACACGTAGAGTCAGTGGCCTAAGGTTTAGGGGTGTTTTTTGCCCACTTTAAGTTAATGCAGATTTTTTTTAATCCAATGCAAATTCTTTCAAATACATGGAAAGCAACAAAACAAGAAAATGAAAAAACTGATCAAAAGCAAATGACAGAAACTAATCCATATTTAAACGAATCATTACATAATCAGCTCTCAGAATAAAAACACTTCCACTTATGATCACAAGGTGGCAACAGCACCCTACTCATCTCATACACATGAACCCAGTGCCCTGGGAGTTTGTGAATACAAAAAAACCATGAGAGTGTATATTGCAGATATGAGATATCTTTTACCTGTGTAAATTACCAAATACTCTGGCCACTATTCCTCTGCCCTAGTCACTCCGGGGCCAGGTACCAGACAACTAGATACAGTCCCTACACCCCAGAGCCTACTGAAATTTTTCAAACTATTCAGTCCTTGCCTGCTTACTCTGCCTTGCCTGTTAATTCCCATGGAAACCACAATACAGGCTCTCACTCACAATTTTCCCTCCCTCCTTCTGCTGTCTGACTGAGCCTGGTGCACCCCGGTGTGGCCCTCAATGGTGTGCAATGTCCCTCTGTTGGGAACTGTGAGCAGCAAACTATCCTTCCAATGGCAGCTGGCAGTCCTCTCCTGATCTAGTGGCCGCACCATACCCAAATAATAATAAAACCTGCATTTTAAAACACCATTTTAACAATGTTCAAGACAGCTTTGAAATGCTGATATTTTCAGTGTTATTAGAATTAAATTCTACACATAGACATTCCACACATTGACCATATCCATATGCTAATTATAATGCACAGGTTAAATTATTATTTAACCTGTGTTATGAGCTGAACACTCTATTGTGTGATTTGAGGAACACAATAATTTTAAAAAGTAATCTGTAGTCTTCATGATCTCACCCCCCTTAGAGAAATCAAGTATGTGCACAACATAAATAACATGGATTACAGGGCAAACTGTGATCACTGCAATTATAGGAACACTAGAAAATCATGTGGGAGTGGGGAAAGGAGAGATTAATCCTAGGAAGAGATTTCCATTATTGATAAAATCCAACATTTTTATTTTCTCTCATGTGTTCTACATTTATTTATTCTACACAACTTAGCCTTTTCAATGTTAATTTGGAGATTTATAAAGAATTTAAAATCACCTTTTTTTAAAAAAAGTATTTCTTGATTAATTCAAGTAAATCATTGCTTTTTATGCTCCAACAGAACAAATTATAAGTCTTTACAGCACACAATTCCTTCTAAGAGTGAAATGAAGCATCGGAATGTGTTTATACTTGGAAAATTCAATCATATATGTGGGCAACTTGTATTTGGTTGCCAACTAACTTGGCCTAGTGACAATCTAGTAGGCTGCGTATTTTCTTAGCATAAAGTTTAAACAGGAATAAAAATTAGTAAAAGAATCTATAAATTTTTTTAACCTTCTAATATATAATTTGCCTGCCTCTAGGATTATCATTTTTTCACTTATGGGTTTATTTTTATGATAAATAAAGTATTACACAAACAAGAATTTAGGCATCAGCCTATCCCTGTGACAAAGGGGAGTCATCTTACATAAAATTACTGCTATGATTTTTAATATAGAATTTCTAGGTAGTCCCACTAAGACTTCTTCATAAGGCTGTCTTTCCTGCCATTTTGCAGTTGCCTCTTCATCTCTTCCTTGATAAGGCCATTGCTTTCTGTCACGGGCCCCTTTCTGCCATGCCCTCATGGGCCCCTGTGTATGACACCCTTGTGTAAATTAGAAAAGGTGCACATTCCTCATAACTCTCAACTGCTGCCTTTGGGAAGTGACAAACATGAATGCAAAAATGTTCAAACAATGATGGCAGCTCCTTGAGTGTGCACACCCAAACTGCACAGTCATATGAGAAGGAGCCTGGGTGCACCCATGAAAGAGAAATGTGCCTTCCTTGTCTATCTCAGTCAACTCTGGGTGTCTGTATCCATGGCTGTTTGACAAAAATGCCTGTGTTTTGCAATTAATAATATAGAACCAAAATTTATATTTTTTTGTTAATTAAGACTCTACATTATTCTGAGTATAACCTCACTTCCTATCACTTGCATTCTGATAATCTTTCTGAAGCAGAGCAAAAAGAATGAAGTTTATGCTGGTAGAACGAAAACATCCCTAGACCTCAACCCCTAATGGTAGCCTGGGATTGGTGTGCTGAATCGTGAATTTTGTTTCTCTATCTCTTTTCCTTGTCCTAACTATGGATACATTTTTATTAAGAAAAGGGAAAGAAAGGTGAAAAAGTAGAGTATACCTACATTTTTTTGGAGTGAAGAATAATGTGAGAGCATTTCTGTGGCTATCAGTGGAAATTAAATCACCAAAAATAACTAATGAGGCAAATAATACAGTATATTATCACAAAAAATCAAATAAGGTTTACATAAGTTTATTTTTCAATACTACTTTGTCTTAGTCCATCTTGCGTTGCTGTAACAGAATATCTGACATTGAGTAATTTATAAAGCAAAGAGGTTTATTTAACTCACAGTTCTGCAGGCTGGGAAGTTCAAGGTTTGGCAGCAGCATCTGACAGCTTCTGGTGAGGGCCTCACACTGCTTCTAAATGTGATGGGGAAACAGAAGGGGAATGGGGAAAAGTGCAAAAAAGGCAAAACACAAGAGGCAACCTCAGTTATGACAGCCACTCTCCCAGGAACTAATCCATTTTCTCAGGAAATAACCCAGTCTCAGGAGAATGACACCAATCCATCTTAATGACCTAATCTGCATTTAAGGCACCACCTCCCAACCCGACCACATTGGGACTGAGCCTCAACATAAGTTTTGGGGGAGACAAACCATATTCAAACTATAATATTCTTTGCAGAGTAAAAGTAATTACATTTAAAATAGTACATTCAATTAATATTCATATTTTCTCAAAAAATGAATTTTGAGATCTTTCATATTACTGAACCCCATATTTACACCATGTGTTTATTATGCCTTGCCCTCACACATACAAGCACACATGCACATACACATACATTTGGTGGGAGTTGAGGGTGTCAAAATGTGGGTATGCCCATGGACACATGTTTGCCTTGGGGACATCATCTCTGTGTTTCTGTGAAAAGAGTTGAGAATTACAGTGTATGTGTTTCCTATGGCTGCTATAACAAAGTACCACACACTTAGTGACTTAAGAAAACATCAATTTATTATCTTATAGTTATGGAGGCCAGAAGTCCACAATGGGTCTGACAGGGCCCAAACCGAGATGTAGGCAAGACCAGCTCCCCAAGGGTTCTGGGGAAGAATGCGTTTACTTGCCTTTTCTACCTGCTGGAAGTCGCATGCATTCCCTGGTTCCTTCCTGACTCCATCCTCATATCACATCACTTTCTTCCTCCTCTGTAGTCAAATCTCCCTCTGCCGCCCTCTAAAAGTTCATTTCCATTGGGCCCCACAGGATCATCCCAAATAATCTCCCCATGTCAAGACTCTTAACTTAATCACATCTACAAAACCTCTTTCATCACATAAAGTAACACTCATAGATTCCGGGGGTTAGGGCTGGATATTCCAGGATGCCCTCACGCAGCCGGCCATGTAGGTAACGTCATGAAGAGTCCAGAATCCATGAGTTGGACAGCCTGGGCTCTCCTTACTAGCTGTGCAAGTGACTTCCACTCTTTTTGCCTCAGTTTCCTCATTTGTTAAATGAGGGTCATAATAATACCTCCCTTGTAGGGTTGTTGTAAGAATAAAATGATTAATATTTATAAAAATCTTACAATGAGAATTGTACACTTCAAAAAAAATCTTAGCTCCTCAGACATTTTGAGAGCTCATCCTGATTATTACCTTACCAAAGAACAGCACATCCCCTGGAGAGCGTGCCCAAGTCACACACAGCCTAGTCTCACTTCATCTTTTCTTCACTTGCTTTTTTCTTACCTTGGTTCCAGGCCCACAGCCAATGGGCTCTGGCCATGCTCTGTGTTTTCCAAGCCCCATGTTAAAGATGCTCAGGACCCTACCCCTCTCCCCATGGCAACGCCTCCACTGAGGGTCAGGGACCTTGGTTCAGTTCCTGTCGCACTACACAAAAGGTCCTGTTGCCATGGCCATTGTCAACTGACAGCAGGATCTTGGACCGATTCATTTCCCCATCTCGCCATGCCATGGTGCTCCCCTCCCCCTTCCACCATGAGTGGAAGCTCCCTGAAGCCCCTACCAGAAGCATGTGCTGACACCATGCTTCTTGTACAGCCTGCAGAACCATGAGCCAAGTGAACTTCTTTTCTCTATAAATTACCCAGCCTCAGGTATTCCTTTATAGCGACACAAAACAGACTAAGACATCCCACCAGGCTCATGCCTTCCTTCTCCCCTGGGCTTCCTTCCCCTCCTCTGGGTAACAAAATCACCATCCAGAGACACACTCTTCTTTTTTCCTTCAGTGTCTCTCCCAGGACAGACCTTGCCACCCAGTCATTGCCAGCTCCCGAGTTGTCCATCCTGCAGCAGGGGACCCCATGGGATCTTTGTGCGACTGTGACCCAGAGGTAACTAAACAGAAACTACAGAGCTGTTGAATGAAGGAGGCAATGCTTTTGCCCTTATATAAAAATGAAGGTTCTGGCACCTGTTTCTTAATAAATGTTAAAATATCACTCATCATTGCTTCTTCCTGGGCCCCCTCCTCATAACACTGCTGGGAGCAGGGGCAAGAAAACTTGTCACAGCCACGTGCAACAGCTGAGAGAATAGAGGATATTCATTTATTTCATTATGTACCTTTCTATTTTCATCCAGTTCTGTAGGCATTCTGCAGAAGTAACCCTACAAAACCTAACATACACATAGAAACTTACAATCTTCATTTTAGTACAATATAAGATAGAGATGTGTCAGTCTGCAGCATCACTGAATGGTGCCCTACATATGAAATTCCAGTGGTGACAAAGGACACATTTTCTGACTTAATCAAGACCACCCAGGATGCAGTTATACTTTCGCCTCTGTCCTAAATAATACAACAAAAGAGAAACATTTTCCTTATGAAGCAGACTTCAATTGCCTCACTGGATTATCTCTTTTTGAAATGCAAACTGCAAATATTCACAAAGTCAAATTAGGCATAAAGTCCCTTTGAGCTAGCCCAGACTTTCATGGGTGTGGCTGAAAGCAAACTCTGGCCCACGTCGGTGTGGTAGAAACTGATGAGTAACCATCTACGGAGGTGATGTGCTAATTATGTACCTCATGAACCTGATCCCAAGCTGGTGCTCATTCCTTAGGTTTTCATTCCTATGGCAGGTTTTTGTACGGCAACATTTATAAAGCAACGCTTGCGTTGTTATGCTTTTGCACTCAGGGAACATTTTTGTGGTGTCTGCAAGGGCCTCTTAAAGCTTGCTCATTTAGCACAGCAATGTGCAATGTAATTGAAACCTAGTTCTCTGGTTTACACTGACTACTTCCTTCAGAAATGGGAGAACTGTTTTCTCCTGAGAAAGCTCCAACGATCAATTTGTATCTCTTTGGTTGCAAACCAGGCCAACATTTCCTAAGTGTCTAGCACTTTGCTGCTTGGTAGAAGGGGCTCGAGACATTGTCAAGAGGCTGTTTGGAAACCCTCTACACACACAAGGTGGACACACACATATTCTCAAAGCTGTGGGGTGTCACTACTGTCATTTAATTATCTTTGTGGCTGCAAAGTGTCTCAATAGAAATTGCTCCATTAATACTTCTTCCCCAGCAGGTGTTTCAGATTGATGAGGCAGCCACTCAGGTGGCAGAGCATGTTAATTATGATTTTTTAAAAAATATCAGATTGAAGGCAGTCAAAAACAAATTTTAGCCTCCAACTTTTCAATTTATTGGAACCAGTTTAGTGTCCCTGTGAAGACTCCCTTTCAAGATTCAGTTGTTCAGGGCCAATTTAAGAAAATAAAAATTGGGGAAGGCAATTGACTTGAAAGAGGAGAGTTAGAGTGAAAAAAATACGTAAAGGCTCTGGCTACATGTGGTTCAATGATTGGTAGCTTAACCTGTAATTTGATATGAGAAAAATATTGGGAGGATGGAAGAAAAGCCAAAATTATTTACAGCTGAATGGGCAACTCCAATGAAACCAAACCTATGCAATATGTGGGCTGTATTTATACTTGCCTTTATTGGTTATTAATTCCCAGGACAGCGTTTAGTATAATATTTGGCACATAAATTTTATTGCTCTGAATTATAGGGCAGAAATGATTACCTAGAATTATGAAAAACAGGCCTGAGGGAGTGTGTATTAAAACCAGGGTCAGAGATAACGTAAATACCCAATACTGATACAATAGGTTAAGAGCAGCACACGTATGGATAAAGTGCTAAACGGCCACAATCCAAGGAGATCGAATCTTTCATTCTTTCCTTCAGTCAGTTAATGCTCGCTGAGTGTCTACTCTGGTTCAGGCGCAGTTTTAGGTCTTAGGGATGCAGTTATGGAGATGACAGACAGGTCCCAACTCCTATGCAATGAAACAAGGACTTGGGTGGCAGCACAGTGGATGGGCAAAGAGGGAGGGTCACAGACGATGCAAATAACTAAACGGGAAAAGACTGCGTTTAAGTGCTCTGTAGTGGGTTGATTGGTGGCCCCCCAAAAAGTTATACCCATAGCCCATCCCCGAGAACCTGTGAATATGAACTTATTTGGGAAAAGGGTCTTCGCGGATATAACTAAATTAAGGGTCTTGAGATGAGCTCATCTTGGACCATCTAGGTGAGCCCTAAATCCAATGACAAGCATCCTTACAAGAGATA
Source organism: Mirza zaza (assembly GCA_008750895.1). Lineage (NCBI taxonomy): Eukaryota > Metazoa > Chordata > Mammalia > Primates > Cheirogaleidae > Mirza > Mirza zaza. Next base: position 42,449 of record VSMD01038235.1, on the reverse strand, counting down.
GAGAGAAGACATGAAGAAGAGAAGGTGATGTGAAGACAGAGGCAGAGATCAGAGCTAGCAAAAGCTGCAAAAGGCCAGGAAGGATTCTCTCCTTGGGCCTCCAGAGGAAGACTGGCCTTGACAACGCCTTGATTTTTGGACTTCTGGCCTCCAGACTGTGAGGGAATAACTTTCTATTGTTTTAAGCCGTGACGTTCATGGCCATTGGTTACAACAGCGCTAGCAAATTAATGTCAGCTCAAAGGAAATAAAGTAGATGGAGGGACACAGTGTGCTGGCAGGTCTCACACTTTCTAAAGGCTAGTTCTTGGTAAGAAAGAGACGACCCGAAGCCCACGTGCAGGGACCCCTCACAGGGAACATGCAAAGGGTCACCTGCTCTTGTTTACCAGCTGCAGTTTTGGTCAGGAGTGGACGCCTATTTTTGTTGTCTGTGGCATTTCTTCTCACTTCTGACCAACAAAATTCTCTTTCCTGTGCGGGATCCTGCCGTGCAGTTGTGGTGGGGCCACTCCCGCCCCGCCGGCCTCCCAGCCCCGCATTCCCACAGACAGACACAGAGCCACGGATCGGCAATAGGAGCGCCTCATCCCGCCAGAAGAAGCCATTGGTCCATGGATAAGCACGTGACTCGGGCCAGGCCAATCAGAGACCTCGCTGAGAATTTCCTTCTGGAACTCTCCGGAAAGACTACCTAGTCCCATTAGGGGGCTAAGCTTGTGGGGACGTGGTTCCCTGGCAGTCTTTTTAGCTACTCGACCCAGTAACTTTTCTCTTACCTGTTTTTGCTTAAATCAGTTCTCAGTGTTTCTTGCTTGGAATCAGGAAAGGGCTCTGGCTAATTCGAGGCCCTGTCCTGTAACCTAGGCCAGATCCCACGAAGCCCATAGGATTTTTTTTTTTGGGGGGGGGGGGTTGGTTTATCCTGGACGGAAGTCACCAGGCAGACCTACCTCTCCGAGGGGCTCCGCCGCCCTCCGGCAGGGTCCCCTCCGGCTTCCTTCCTGAGCGCCACAGCAGCGGGGCTGGCCCTGCCGACCGTCGCAGCCCTGAGGGAGAAGAAAGAAGCGATCCTCAAGGAAAAGAGTAAAAGAATCAAAGCCAAGAGAACTTCAGAGAGACACAGAACCCCCAAAGAATGGTTTTTGACATCTTTGTTTATCCCTTTGAAAATGCAGCTCCTTATCGGGTGCCCCAGTTTTAGAGTTGGCCTCAACTGCTCTCAGTGCCGCGCCTGTACCAGCCTCCGTTATCAGTCGGTGCGAGAACAAGACTGATTCTGGCTGATTCCAGCTGAGAATGAGCGATCAGAGGCTGCGAACTGGGCTCAGAAAACGCGCAAGAACGAAGGATGAACTCGTGGATGTCATCCATAATCAGGCCACAGAACCAACTGGGTCTGAAGGCCCCACGGCCACCGGGCCAAAGACTGGACATGGCTTCTCCCTGGGACCCGAGCGGTGCTGCCCACCTGTCGCCCACCGTAAAGAAGTCTGCTTCCCTGCGTGTGAGCATCAAAACTCCAGGTGAGAACACATGATTGGCCACGTCTCATGTGTAAGCCCAAGTCGGGGGAGATGGGGATGAGAAATCTTCCAGGTGAGCTCTGCCTCCCACTGAGATTCCTATGGGAAAATTCCTAAACATAAATTAATCTGTAAATATCTACAGTGTCTTCTCTCGTGGTGAAGCAGAGAAAACAAAAGGGCTTGGCGATGCGCCCACAGTAATTCAGGTTGTGCTACAACAGTGCCCTCTAGTGACAGGCTTATGACAGGGTAAAAAACAAGGTAAATATTTACACGCCCAGTAAAAAGTCCTACCGGAATTGAGTCCCACTTAATTTTGTGAATTAGACGACTGCAAAAAGCAAGAGAAAATTCTAAAATGCAACTGCAATCCTGTGAGAGGGATATAAAAAGGACCATGACTTATAATAGGTGTTTGCTTGAATCAATCACAGTCGGTTCCTGCAGGAATTCAAACAGCAAGAACGTAGCTGTCAGCAAGGCAGGAAGGGTCATCACCAGAACCCAACCATACTGGTACCTTGATCTCAGACTTCCAGCCTCCAGAACTGCAAGAGATAAATGTCTGCTGTTTAAGCCATCCATTCTGTAGTACTCTATTAACAGCAGCCCGATGTGACTAAGACAATTTCTTACCCTCAGGTGTTCAAAGAATGGAATCCTCTTCCGTGCCTCTATTCCTTGCTGTGCATTTGTTGAACAAACTATTTGTAAGAGCACCTGTTCTGTGTGTTGGGTGCTGGGGCTCTTTAATAAGGCCTCGGCTGGTCAGGTCCCCTGCAGCAGGGATTTTAACCTGAAACCTAAATGACAGCAAGGAGTCTGGGGCAGAGTGTGCCCCAGGCAGACAGGACAAGTGGGGCATGCTTGGGGAGGAGAAGGGAAACAAGGGTGGCATCCCAGTCATTTGTTGCATGGCGTGGGGGCAGTTTGAGACCATGCTGAAGCTTGGACCACCCCTTGTTGCACCCCCTTTCCAGGGGCAGGATGCTGGAGTGGTTGGAAGCACAGACTCCAGGTTCACACTCAGGATTCTAATCCTGACTGTGTCATTTACTCATTGTGCAATCCAGGATGAGGCTCCAGACCTCTCTGTGCCTCAACTTCCTCCTCTGTAAAATAGGATAATCACAGCACCTACCTCACAGCGTTGTTAGGAAGACCAAATGCTGAGCACAGTGCCTCATATATAGGAATTGCCAGACAGGTTCGCCACATTAGCAGCTGAGATTTGGTGTTATTGTCCATCCTTAGAATTATTGTCATTAAAAGACTAAGCTTAGAAACATCTCTGGAAGAACTGGGATTTGTGAAAACTATACTTTTCTTCTCACACTAAGCAGAGACCTTGTTGTGTGTTCAATAGCCTAGGTAGATTCTCTGAAATAATAAGGCTTTTTAAATGATTATATTTGAAAATAAAATTTAGTGGAATAGAATTTTTAACATCATAAATCCTAATTAGGTGCCCTGGGGGCCCTAAGCACCTTTGCTTTTCCTATTATGTGCTGCAGTGATTTTTTAAAATTGCAAATTGTGAGAAATGCTTAAGAAACATCCCAAACCTCAGAGAAAGCTTTAGCAGGTGCAAAAGGAGAGAGCCAAGGATAGAGAGATCAGTTTGTTTGTAAGTGATGGGGCTTCACTTGATGGAGAGCAGAATCCCGAGGATGAATTGGGAACTGGGGAGAAATTCCTCTGCTAAGGCCTCTTCTTTCTCATCCTCTCTGGGCTTAGCCAGGGAGGCCTGTTTAGAAGGTGTAGCCACGTGTCTTCCCCCAGAGGGAACCCCAAGAGATGCAGCAAAGAAAAGGTGTTTGAAAACACAGCAAAGAATAGAGAGAATATCACATTGATGCACAAGATGAAGGGAGGAGGAGAGGGAGGGAAAGGAGAAGAAAGGAAGGAATGAAGAGGCTTGGAGAGAGGAGGGAAAGGAACAAACAGAGCCCAGCCTATGACGGCTTAGAGGAGATATCAGGAAGGCTGACAGCATTGAGTGATTTTGGGAATTTCTGAATATGTAACAGAAATGAAATTTAAGAGTTTTTAATCGACGGAAAATGGGGAATGTGCTTGTGGCTCCATTCTCCTGTTTTTTATTTTATTCCCCTTTCTCTGGGGAAGAAGAAAGGGGCCTTTCCACCAATCCATGTGTAACTGGGTTGGCTGATCAGATTGTTGGGGAGTGATGGGAAGACCCAACCCTTCTAGAGTTCCCATTGGAGCAGGCGGCACATGGAGGCTGCAGCTGAGACGTCAGCTCCACCTGCCTTTGAAAATCGAGATGTGTCCATCTCTTTGAGCCTCCTTCCTCTCCACCCCAAATCCCACTTCCCTTGCTCTACTTCTGCTAAGGAACAAATATGTTTGCAAGTTCCCAAATGTTACCGTTCTGTAAATGGTTAGCAATGTCCAAATAATGTTTGCCAAAAAACTGTGAAATACTGTTAACAAGGTTAAAAATAGACAAATAGCTGCAATGCAACTGATTTTTAATGTACGTATACAGGTATGCCTTGTTTTATGGCACTCTGCTTTATTATGCTTCACAGATAATTTCGTTTTCTACAGATGTAAGGTTTTGGCAACTTTCTATCAGGCAAGTCTGTTGGCACCGTTTTTCTAATAGCATGCACTCACGTTATGTCTCTGTGTTACCTTCTGGCAATTCTCACAATATTTTGAGCTTTTTCATTTTTATTATATCTGTTTTGGTGATATTTGATGTTACTGTTGTAATTGTTTGGAGGTACCATGGACCGTGCCCATATAAGACAGTGAACTTAATATTGTGTGTGTTCTGACCACTCCACCCACCGTTCCAACATCCCTCGCCCTCGCTATTCCTTGAGACACGACAATATTGGAATTAGGCCAATGAATAGCCCTCGAATGGCCTCTAAATGTTCAAGTGAAAGGAAGAGTCATATGTCTCTCACTTTAAATCAAAAGCTAGAAATGATTAAGTTTAATGAGAAAGGTATTTCAAAAGTGGAGATAGGCCAAAAGTTAGCAAAGTTTTGATTGCAAAGGAAAAGTTTTTGAAGGGAATTAAAAGTGTTACTCCAGCAAACGCACAAATGATATTAAAGCAAAACACCCTTGTTGCTGATGTGGAGAAAGTTTGAGTAGTCTGGATACAAGATCAAACTAGCCACAACTTTCCCTTAAGCCAAAGACTAATCCACAGCAAGGCCCTAACTCTTGAATTCTATAAAGGCTGGAAGGTGAGGGCGCTGCAGAAGAAAAGTCTGAACTAGCAGAGTTTGGCTCACAAGGTTTAAGCAAAGAAGCCATGTCCTTAACATAAAAGTGCAAGGTAAAGCAGTAAGTGTTGGTGTAGAAGCTGCAGCAAGTTATCCAAAAGATAACTTGTTAGGATAACTAGTTAAGATCATTGATGTAGGCGGATATACCAAACAACAAATTTTCCATGTAGATAAAACAGCCTTCTATTAGAAGGAGATACCATCTGGGACTTTTCATAGCTAGAGAGAAGTGAATGCCTGGCTTCAAAACAGGACAGGTTGACTGTAAAGGAATGCCTGCCTTTAAAGGACAGGCTGACTCTCCTGTTAGGGGCTACTGTAGCTGGTGACCGTAAGTTGTAGCCAGTGCTCATTTACCGTTCTGAAAATCCTAGGGCACTTCAGATTGATGCCAAATCTACTTTGCCTGTGCTCTGTAGATGGAACAACAAAGCCTGGATGACAGCACATCTGTTTACATCATGGTTTGCTGAATATTTTAAGCCAACTGTTGAGGCCCACTCTCAGGAAAAAAAAAAAGTTTCCTTTCAAAATATGAATGCTCCTTGACAATGTTCTTGGTCACCTAAGAGCTCTGGTGGAGGTGTACAAGGAGATGAATGTTGTTTTCATGCCTGCTAACTCAATATCCATTCTGCAGCCCATATCAAGGAGTGATTTCAACTTTCAAGTCTTATTATTTAAGAAATACATTTTGTAAGGCTATAGCTGCCATGGACAGTGATTCCTCTGATAGATCTGGACAAAGTATATTGAAAATCTTCTGGAAAGGAGTCACTATTTTAGATGCCATTAAGAACATTCATGATTTGTGGAAGGAGGTCAAAATATCAACATTAATAGGAGTTTGGAAGATGTTGATTCCAACCCTCATGGATGACTTTGATGGGTTTAAGACTTAAGTGGAGGAAGTAACTGTAGATGTAGTGTAAATAGCAAGAGAACTAGTTTAGAAATGGAGCCCAAAGATGTGATTGAGTTGCTGCAATGTCATGATCAAACCTGAGCAGATAAGGAGTTGCTTCTTACAGATGAGCAAAGAAAGTGGTTCCTTGAGATGAAATCTACTCCTGGTGAAGATGCTGTGAACGTTGTTGAAATAACAATAAAGGATTTAAAGTATTACATAAGCTTAGTTGATAAAGCAGCAGCAGAGTTTGAGACAATTGACTCCAATTTTGAAAGAAGTTCTACTATAGGTAAAATGCTGCCTAACAGTATTGCATGCTAGAGAGAAATCTGTTGTCAAAGGAAGAATCAATCAATGCAAGAAACTTCATTGTTGTCTTATTTTTCAAAATTGCAACAGACACCCCATCCTTCAGCAACCACCACCTGGTCAGTCTGCAGCCATCAACATTGAGGCAACCCCCTTCTCCAGCAAAAAGATTACAATTTAGTTAAGGCTCAGATGATTATTAGTTAGCATTTTTTAGCAATAAAGTATTTTTAATTAAGGCACATACATATTTTTAGACATAATGCTATTGCACAGTTAATAGAGCTCAGTATAGTGTAAACGTAAGTTTTATATGCTCTGGGAAACAAAAAATTCCTGTGACTTTATTTATTGAGATATTCACTTTTTTGTAGTGGTCTGGGACCAAACCCACAATATTTCCAAGGTATGCTTTTATTTAAAAAAAAAATAAAATGTTTTGATCATCAGGAAACTCATATTTAAAAAGTGATACATTATGCAGCTTAGGAAATACAGTATAATTATAATTAAGTCTGATTAACTTGATAAATTGGGTTAAGCTAATTTATAGTTTCTCCTTGTCCCATACAATCTCTATTGAACTTTAGGATTTATTTGATTATTGGTTACACATAATTTTCCTCTTAGCTATAGAAATATAAACAAATGGCATACATAATAAAAATGTTAGAAAGGTAGATTTTTAATTGTCTCATTGATTTTACTAAAATTGTTTCACCAAAAATTCTTTGTTCTTATGATATTTGTAAGCTATGGGTTTAAAGGACCAATTGTATCAATAATACAATATAATATAAAATATAATACAATAATAAAATGTCACACATTTATAGTGCTTAATAATATTCAGATGCTTTCATATACATAATCTTGATTCTCCTGAGGACCTTTTGTTGCAGTAGATAAGGCAACAGAGGATCAAAGAGCCTGACATGTTCAAGGTCTCATAAATAGTAAATTTAAAAGCTAAAATCAAAATCTGGGGCTCCCCCACCCAGTCCACTGGTATTTCCATCCCATCATGTTGTAAATTGAATTCTTATGTTGAGTAGGAGAGAGTAGGTGACATTTTAAGAGTATATTATTTTACATGTCAATTTTGTAAAGGCACTCACTCAAATTTCTCAGTATTCTTTATAATTTTCATGCACTTATATTCTTACCCATGTATTATGTTAAGGAAATTTAGATAACATAAAAAAAAGTGGAGTGGAAATTTCAAAAGTTCTCCCTGCTGTGCTTTTCAAGATAGCTCAACAGTTCAATTTATATAAGACTTTCATTTTTTTTAACTCATTATAGAAAGCCATACCAAAATTATATTCCTTATTCCATTTTATAAAACCAAATTTTAATCTAGGGAAGAGAGAGGAAATGGGAATGACAATATATTGATGTTTTAAGAACCAAAAAATAAAATAAATCAATTTAGAAGTCTTGTCTTTGTTCAGTTGCAATTCTCCTTCATTTCTGTCCCTTCACTTCCACAAGATTTGTCTCTTGGCTTGAACTCACCTTCCTTTCTCTCCAGTTGGGTGTACTAAGTATTCAGGTCTCCAAGAGATCCAGCTTGAAACAAATTAATTAATTAAAAAAAAGAGAGAGATCCAGCTAAATCAGCATTTATATTCTTATGTAACATCTATCCTGAAGAATGAGGTTCATTGAGTGAAATAACCTTATAAATTAACTGAAATACACAGACCTCAGAATTTTTTAAAATGTTTGTATAGATTTAACCCAAAAATTCAGCATATAGGCAATATCTATACCTTATATACAATGCCTTATTCAAACATGGATGTTCAATAAATATTTATTGAGTGAATACATAATGAATGAATGAGTATTGCAAAGGAATTTGGGGATTCAAATATGGCCAGAAGAATCCAAGTCCTGCTCCCGTGACCTGGTCAACCAGTCCAATCTTCCTGCCATGCTCAGTGGAGATCTCAAATCATCCAATCATCCTATGGTCATTCTTGATTTGTAACAAGAACCACTGTCTTCTTGGAGTAGTGAAGAAACAAACAAGAAAAAGAGGAGTAGGAAAACTCTAGAGCTTAGCATTCATTTTTAACCTGATTTTCTGGTTTCCAGTGTGTGGGCTCATTAAACAGGAAAAAAATAGATTGTTTTAATTTTCAAAACACTTTGCATTTTTACTTATTCCAAATGCAAACAACTTTAAAGGCAAAACCATGAGAGGGTATGTGATTAACAGTGCCTAGTTACCAAAGGAGGTCACATAAAAATTAAAAAGCACTAAAGAATGAATAGTAGTCCATCCTGTCCAGAGGGATGAGCTATGCAACCCAAGTAAAAATTAAAACCAAATTACATACACTAATCAGCACTGCATAACACATCCAGTTCATTTGCATACAATGCAATTATCCTGATAGGTGCTGAATTCAACACCTCCAGCTGGGTTAGTACACCTCCAGGGAACACAAGCACTGGGGTTTGTTCCTGTGCATTGGCTGTGTTCTCTTATGAGTTTGATGATAAATAAACAAATCACCCTCAGCACTTCTAGACTTTAAACATTTGAAATAAAAACAATACAGATCTATGCATGGGTAGCACTAGCACAGCATTCAGGCCCCCTCAGAAGAGCAAAAACCAGGCTGATTCTGGGTTAGTGGTCCATTTCTAGAACATTCTATCTGCTTTTGTGTTTTAGAAAACCACATTTGTTTTACACTATATAAAGAATTCTTCTTCTTCTTTTTCTTTATCCTGGACTTGCAGAGGAAGGGGACATTTTGAGGTTATCTTTTTTGTATCAATGACCCTTTGTCCAGCCAGCAACAAAGGATAGACTCTTTCCTGAAGGACTCTGCTGTTTTTGGAGGTAGCCACCCCTAAGGAAGAGGCTGGCAAGCAGGATGGTGGCTGGCTGGTCTGCAAATCCCTTGGAAACCTGCTCAGGAAAGATTGCCCGGGTTCAGAATTGATGGCAGTGAACCCAGTGTCAACATTAGTCTCTTCCTCAAGCTTCTGAAAGCTGCTTTCCCAGCTAAGTACCTTCATTCTGGCCCCGGGTTCAAGGTGGGGAGAAGGCAGATGCAGCTGGGCACTTGTGGGTGGGCTGCTGGCCTGGAATGACCAGCCAGGGCGTTTCCACAAAGTGCCACTAGAGGTGACTGATACTGGGCCCCCACTGGGCCCAGGAAGCTCCAGAGAATGCACCTGGAACCTCCTGGCTCGGCTCCTCCGGCTCCTTGATTCTAGGGTCCTCTTTGCAGAGACAGGAGTCTCCCTGGAGTCCTGGAGAAGCATGTCAGCTCCCATGGTGCCATTCAGGAAAGAAAGTTCTCCATTCCTAACACCAACTCCTGGATTCAACTGGATCTATGCGACAAGGAAAGGAGGAACAAATGTAACATGTTTTCCATTCACTAAGTGCCAAGAGCAGACCATGCCTCATTCACCCTCTGCTATGCCATGCCCATAGTAGACACTCAGTAAAAGTTGGTTGAGATGAATAGAAGTGACGATTCTATCCAATTATGAGGTATATAATCAGCATCAGCTCTAAATCTCTCTCAGGCTCCCTAAATTAAGACTTTGAGGAATCAAATGGCCACTTGGTAACACCACACTTCTGGTAGATCAAGTTGTTAAACAATGCAAAGATGTTCATAGATGTTATTCAATGACCTCACTTGATGTTATAAACAATATATTACCAACTATGCAAAAAGAAAACCAAAGATTCATAAAACATGTGGTTATAGTCAAGATAAGGATTAGAATAAGAATTTAGTCTTCCAAAGTTGGTGGTCCTCCTTTTATATCATGCTAATAACAATATCTATCTTGAGCCATTCTAAGACATACGGTCACTCCAGGTACGATAATAATTTGGCACCTTTTGAAAATCAATAGTCTTGAAAGTTTGGGGGCACCATTTATTTAGGGTAGAGGTCTGGTATTGTGTGGGAAAATAAAGAAGCAAACTGCTTATATGGAAGCTCTGGTGTTTTGATCCCTGGACAGTTCACTTTGGTTCCGAATTTACAGCAAGTTAAGCAAAACTCCCATGCTGCAATTGACTATACTCTCCCTCCACAGATTATAGTTCATTGACCCATCTTCCAGACATGGACTCTTGGAAGCCTTACAACACAATCCCCTACACAACATTCTCCCCAAAAGTATTTCTGTAAAATGATGGGATTAAGATTACTGGGATTTAGGGATGCTATGTCCAAAGCTGTGAGAGGAGAGGAGGTGAAGGAATTGCCTGAGCAGAAGCCTGAAATAAGGGAAGATGTTAACTGCCTAGTTGGGGGACATATATCAGCAATCTGGGAGTACAGCAAAGCATGCTCCAACCTCAGAGCTTAAGGCGTCTAATGCCTGAAAAGCCATGGAGCTGCCTGACATGAAAACTTCTCATGGCTGTAGAGGTAGATTGCAATATGTCACCCCAGGAGAAGGGTCTCAAAGCTTCCATAGTTAGAGCACTTGGCCAAGCTCCTTCTCTCTCTTTCTCTCAACAATGCCTCAGTCAATGTAAAGCCAATCTCCCAATGGAAAGCATGTAGTTTCTTTGTTCCTTGATCAAATGGGTCACAGCTACTGAACGTAAAGATTGATATCTATGTATATAGCTTGAGGTTGGGATAAAATTAGTTTACCTTGGGACAGGTTGTACCTACTGAAGAATTATGTCTTTTCACTTCTAGAAAGGAGAAGGCAATTAGCTAGGACACCTTGTGATTTTGGGGGAGCCCTGAGACTTTTGTTCATTGTATCTCATGATTTTTTCACATGAGATCATTGTATTTTGCAGAATGGCAAAGAGAATAAAAAGCAAGTGCTGGGTTTCAGTCACCACCACCTTGGCACCGGAGTGCTGGTGGTCCCCTGATTTCCCCTCACTCTTAAAATTATTCCTGTGTCTGTGTCTTTGTTTCTTTCATCTCTTGCAACATATTCTGCCTGGGGACCCTGTCTTTATTGGGGACATCACAAAGCCCCGATAGGAAAAGACAATTTTCTCCATCTTGTTAACAGCCCTTTGAAATTGGTATTCGGGATCCATCCCTGCCTGGCCCCAGGATTTTGTTTAATCAAATATCAAAAGAATGGTACAGAAGAACTTTAAATGCATACTACTAATTGAAAGAAGCCAGTCTGAGAAGATGACATACTGTATAATTCCAACTCCATGACATTCTGGAAAAGGCAAATCTATGGAGACAGTAAAAAGATCAATAATTGCCAGGGGTTGGCAGGGGAGGAAAGGATGAATAGGCAGAGCACGGGATTTTTAGGGAAGTAAAACTATTCTGTATATGACCATAATGGTGGATATATGTTCTTATGCATTTGTCAAAACCCATGGAATGAACAACTCCAAGAGTGAACTCTAATGTAAACTACTGACTTTGGGTGGTAATGATGTGTCAATATGGGCTCATCAGTTGTAGCAAATGCACCTCTCTGGTGGAGGATGTTGATAGTTGGGGAGGCTGTGTGTGCAGGGGCAGGAGGTACATGGGAACTCTCTGTACTTTCTGCCTAATTTTGCTATAAACTTAACACTGCTCTAAAAAATAAAGTATATTTAATAGGAGGGGGAAACAGTATATATTTATCTCACAAAGCAAGAAGGCATAAATCAGGACACTGAGAAAGCAGGTCTAGAAATGAGTAAATTACCATACATATTAACATAATATTTGTATATATGATACACATGTATGTTCTCTCAATTTTCTGTCTGATAGAAATGGTGAAGTGATTACCAATTACTAATTACCAAAGCACAAAAACAAAAAACAAAAAAAACAGGGACTTCTATTGATTCCTTAACACAGAAGACAAATATTTTCTGTGAAGCAGCATATAGTAAATATCTGAGGCTTTGCTGGCCATGTGGTCTTTATCCTGAGTACTCGACTCTGCCACAAAATAGCCACAGACTACACAAAAATGAATGGCGTGGCTGTGTTTCAGTAAAACTCTATTTATGAACACTGAAATTTGAATCTCATATAATTTTCATGAGTCGTAAATTTTTTTACCAACCACTTAAAAATGGAAAACTATTCTTAGCTCCCCAGCCAGAGCCCGCCAACCCCTGTTCTATCAATGATTCTCATTCTCTCTCCCTCTCTGCCCCTACCACCATCCCTCCTCCCTTCCCCATCCCCCCTTCTCCCTCTTCCTCTCACCCCTCCCTCCCTTCCTCTTTCTCCTCCCCTCTTAAGAATAAGAAGGTTTTATCCAAACAATATCCCACCTGAAAGCCCAAAATATGAAATAATTCAATTGGAACAGCCCCAGTTGAAGGTCAGGGGTAGTCCCTGCCTTCTGGGTTGACCTTAGCCCCTCCACCTCCTCCCAGGTCCGTAGGCCTTCTCAGAACCCAGTTTGAAAACCACTCCTCTAGAATCTCTAAATTCTATTCAAGCCATTTCATTAGAGAGCCACCTGCCCAAACTCCCCACCCTGTCACAGATGTGCTTCTGCTGAGCCACACCTCCACCTCGTGCTGGGAAGCACTTCTGCCCACCAGAAACTCTCTCCAGGGGGGGCGCTGTTGAAGGGATGCCACCACCGTACCACAAGACAGGCCCTCTGTGCAAACCCACAGAGAAACGTCTGTTCTAAACTTTGCTGCACAGTGGAACCACCTGGGGACCATTAAAATACTGTGATGCCTGGCTCCTGTAGAGGATATCAGAAAAGGCGTAAAGGCCTGGGAAGGACTGTGACAAAGGAGGAAATCTGGCAGTCCTGCAAACAGGACTTGGGGTATGATTGTTATCTGCCAGCTGCATACAGCAGGCTTTGGAATGCATGGGAGGGTGGCTGATGTTGGGTCCCTGCCCTTTTCTTGATAGCCTTAAGAAACAACAAGGAAATAACAAGATAATTATGTTTAATGTGTATCACTAAATAGATTTGTTTAGAACAACGTATGACACCAAAGATTTTACCTGTAGGCTCTTTACATATGCCTTTCCCTACAATAAATAACGGAGATTTGGAGAGGTTCAGGAGCTCTTTGAAAGGCAAAGAGTCTCTCCTCCTCCTTCAGCCTGGGATTGTGGTCTGGAGCGTTCTTCATTGTGCCCTGACACTCGTAGAGACGCTGGACCATCTCTACGATTGGTGACCCTGACATGATTTGGCCAATTCACACGTGGAGAAGTTTCCACGGACTAATGGGGAATCCAGGTAAGGGACAGTCCCACTCTATAAGAGGATGGAACCTAGGTGTGTAATACTAGAGGGGGATTTTATCATTTAATTTTGAGTCATGGGTCAGGAAGTCACTAAAGAACAGAAATTGTACTTTAAAACTTTACAGCAATTGCTAAAAGCAATTCAATGTACAATGGAACTGAAGGCATTACAACAACTATTACTTTCGATTTGTGAACACTGTCCTTGGTTTCCAGAAGTTGGCACTCTTGATCTCGAGCTCTGGGAACAGGTAGGACGAGTTTTAAAGAGACAGTCTGAACAGGATCTTGTGACTAACATTACTCTGCTGACAACCCGGAGCTTAGTACATAGTGCTCTTTATCTATTACATATGACAGATCACAATGATCCAGATCACCCCTCTCTGCAAAAGTGGAGGGGGTGCCTCATGAAAAAGCAGGGGAGCCTATTGATAAACCTGAGACTCTAATGTCTTTGGATTCTGATGAGTCAGATGTGAAGGAATTGCCATTTCCACCACCATTAAAAGAGCAGGATGAAGCACAGCCATCTGCCCCTGTAGCTTACCCTCCTCCTCCACCTCCTCTGCCATTGTCAGGAGGAACTTACCATGAACCACCTCCTTGGACTCTGCCACCACCTAAAGTTTTTTTTCAGAAACTAATTCAGGGTTACAACCCTCCTTGATTGAGGGTTGTCTAATAGAAGGGTTAAAAATCAGGAGATCCTGATGCCTTCATGGTCACATTCCCTATTGTGGTGAGAAATGATAGGAGACAACATGAAACTCTCCCTTTTACTGTGTTTAAGGAACTAAAAGAGTATCCCAGAAAATAGACCTCAATCTCCATCTACCACCAGCATGGTTGAAGCATTGGGAAATAGTTATGAAATGACTCCTTTTGACTGGAAAACATTAGTTTGTGTCCTACTTTCATCAGCAGAATATACGGCATGGCTTATGGAATATAATGACTTAGCTATTCAAGAATCCTCACAAAAGCGAGATCATGAAATACCAATTACTATCGAAATGTTACAAGGCAGTGGCGCCTATGCTACAGTTTAAGCTCAAGCTCAGGCTGATGCTAGACTGTTCAGTGTTCAGCCTTAGCCATTCAAGCATGGAAACGTATCCCTATTAGCCAAACACAGGGATCGTTTGTTACTATAAGAAAAGGCACTACTGAACCTTACATTGATTTTATCAATAGACAACAAACAGCAGTAGAAAGACAAGTGCCTAATCAAGACACTGCTAAGCTTCTCATCCTACAATTGGCTTATGAAAATGCTAATAAGGATTGTCAAATAGCATTAGCTCCCATTCATACCTCCTCCTCAGACGTAGGAGCTTTTAGTAAGGCCTGTCCACATGTGGGCACTACTAATTTAGCTCAGACCTTTGCCGCCATGATGCAAGGAGATGCTTGCTATAATTATGGGAAATCTGGCCATTTAGCAAAAAATGGTAAACAATCATGGAAAAATGGTAAAAGGAATAATTTGGGGAAAGAAAAACAGCCTTCTAAAACCTGCCCAAAGTGTGGAAAAGGCAAACATTGGGCTAATCAGTGCCGATCTAAATTTGATCAGGATGGTAATCCTATACAGGAAAACTTGAAGGGGGATACTCCCTCCAGTGCTCCGAAAAATGTCTGGGGGGAGGGTGGCATTGGCCAGTTAGGCTCTTCCAGCCCTCGCCAATGAAATGCCATTGCTGACCTCTCTGCAGCAACAACCAGTATGCCGGGTTGGACCTCTCAACAGAGGAGATAGTTCTTAAGGAAGAAGACTAGGTGTACCTTATCACCACAGGAATTTTTGGGCCGCTCCAGAAAGGATTTTTTTGGGCTATTACTAGGAAGATCTAGTTGGACTTTAAAAGGAGTATGAGTTTTACCCAGAGTAATTGACTCTGATTATCATGGAGAAATCAAAGTAATGGTAAAAGCTGTAGGCCTTTATGTTTTACCAGCAGGAACACAAATAGCTCAGCTCCTTTTAATTCCTTATTTACAGAGCAATACTCAAAATAAACAAAGAAACAGTGAGGGATTGGGTCATTCCTGCTCTACTGCATTCTGGTCTGCTTCAGTAACTATATAAAGGCCTCAATTAATAGTCACTATTAAAGGAAAACAATTTCATGGAATTATAGACAAAGGAGCAGACAAATCTATCATAGCTTCTCAACATTGGCCTACAGACTGGCCTATGATTAATGCCCTGTTATGGTTCAAGGTGTTGAGGTTATCAAATACCCAATTTAAGTGTGTTTCGTCTTACCTGTGAAGGGCCGGGAGGTAAACCGGCCAATATCCAACTTTTTGTTATGAATATTCCCTTCTCCTTATGGGGAAGAGATTTACTTCACCAGCAGGGACTACAGCTTTCTATTTCCCCTTTCTAGGAGGGGCCACTGCTCTAATCCAGCCTTTAAAACTAGTGGAAAACAAATAAACCAGTATGGGTTGAGCAATGGCCCATTAAAGCCGAAAAACTTTTATATCTCAAGGAACTCGTTCAAGAACAGTTAAAAACTGATCATATAGAAGAATCCAATAGTCCTTGGAATACTCCTATCTTTGTTATACCTAAAGAGACTGGGAAATGGAGGTTACTACATGATCTTAGAGCTATTAATGCTGTTGTGAAATCTATGGGCCCTTTACAACCTGGACTGCCCTCCCCAGCTATGACCCCAGAAAATTGACCATTAATAGCAGGCATCCTCAAACTACAGCCTGTGGGCCACCTGCAGCCCACCAAGGACATTTATCCAGACTGCCAGGTGTTTTTGCCACTGCTGCCTGTCCTACTTAGCAGCCAACTCGTCCCGGGCCCACAGTGCGCATGTGTGGAAGGTGCGCCGCACTCTCCAACGGCCCTCCAACAGTCTGAGGGACAGTGAACTGTCCCCCTGTTTAAAAAGTTTGAGGACCCCTGATTAATAGTCATAGATCTTAAAGACTGTTTCTTACTATTTCCCTATATCTGGATGATAAAGAAAAATTTTCCTTTGCGGTACCTATAATCAACCATTAAGAATCAGTAGCAGATATCAGTGGAAAGTTCTGCCTCAGGGAATGATGAATGGCCCCACCATCTGTCAATATTTTGCTCATAAGCCCTTACAGCCTGTTAGCAGATGTTTCCACATACAAAAATATTCCATTATATGGACCATGTCTTACTTGCTACAGCTACCACACAGGAAGTTGAACAAGCCTATAAGAAAGTAACCCAAGTTACTCATGAACAGAAGTTACTTATTACACTGGAAGAGGTGCAGACTTCTAATCCATGGAAATACTTAGGTGATATTGTAACACACAGGAGCATTCACCCAAAATTTACAAAAATAAGTATTCCTCAACCTCTCACTTTAGACCTTTTATAAGAATTACTAGGACAAATAATTTGGATACATCCCATCTTGGGTATTTCTACAGTGGAATTAACACATTTATTTAACACTTTAAAAGGTAACTCAGACTTAAATTCCCCTTGCTCTCCCTCTGAACAAGCATTACAGGAATTATCATTGGTGGAGGAAAAATTACAAGGTTGTTTCTTATCTAGAATTAACCCATCTTATCCCATTGATCTTTTTCTCAAACATAGCCCGCCTGGTCTGTTAGGACAGTTTATAACTGAGTTACACTGTTTGGAATAGATATTTTTAGGCCACATTTACTAGAAAACTTTTAATAAAGTCACAGACATGTTAGCTCATATTATACAAAAGGGAAGGGCATGCTGCATTGAGCTTTCTGGTTATGACCATATGTGTTCCTTTAAACCACACATATGTGTTCCTTTAAACCAACAAAATGTAGACACTTTATTAGCACAAGACTTAAATTGGCAATGTGTTCTTTCAGATTATCTTGGACAATTGCTAATTCATTATCCTTCATCCAAATTGTTATAATTTTTTCAAACTATTCCTATCGCCTTACCTAATATTTTACAGTGTACCCCATCACAGGTGCTAAGATCATCTTCACAGTTGGCTCTGGCAAAACAGGCAAAGCAGCCATAGCTTAGAAAGATACCAAATGGAATTACTTATATAAGAAAGGTTTCCAATCCACTCAACAAGCTGAAATAGGAACATTAATACTAGTACTAAATACCTTTCCTAACATTCCTATTAATATTATTAGTGATTCTCAGTACACTGTGCATACTCTCCAAAACCTTGATACCTCCTTCATTAAGGACATACCTAACAAAACTTTATTATATTTATTTATTAATTTACATGCTCTATTTTCTCAGCAACATCATCCACTTTTTATTATACATATTAGATCACATACCTTCTTACCTAGGCCACTTACAGATGGCAATAATTTTGTAGACAATATTGTATCTGACTAATTATGTCTCCTTGCCCAAGATACTATAGCCTTTCAGCAGGCATGCCTAGATCATGACTTCTTTCATCAAAATGCTAAGGCATTGGAAAACCTTCATCCCATTACTTTAACTCAAGCAAAACTTATCATTAAAACGTGCCCTGATTGTCAACAATTCTCTTTATCCCCTATTACACTGGGTCCCAGAGTGAGCCCACGAGGGCAGTTGCCAAATGATATTTGGGAAACTGACATTACATAATTACCTTACGTTGGAGTCTCAAATACACACGTGTCACTATTGATACACATTCAGGCTTCATTCATGCCCTTGTCAGGGGAAACTAGCCATCATGCTATCCAACATTTGTTGGAAACACAGTTTTAGGATTACCCAAAGTTATAAAAATGGGCAATGGCCCTTGCTATTTATCAAAAAAATAATTCTACCCTTCAAAATTGGAAAATTAAACATATCATAGGAATACCCTATGATTCTTCCACATAAGCTTTAGTAGAACATGCACATCATACTTTAAAACTTATCTTTTAAAACAAAAAAGAGGGAGCAAGGGACTGTCACCTAGAGAACAGATGGTTAAAGCCTTATTTACTTTGAATTTTCTTAATATGGTAGATGATGGCTGTACTGTATAGATCATAGACTGGGAAAACATAATTTTAATCAATTAAATCAAAAGAAAGTGTTGGTTAAAGACTCGGTTAATAATTTGTGGCAAGGCCCTTTTCTGGTATTAACATGGAGTTGAGGTGCAGTTTGTGTCTCTTGAGAAACAGGTCCAGAGTGGGTCCCTACAAAGAGGTGAAGCTATACCATGAGCTGGAAAACACCAGACAACCCCATCCAGCAAATGATGAATCTGATCCTGGAACAACAAAGGACAGTGTTGACCAGGACGAGACAAGCTCCTGACGTGACTTGGGGACAATTGAAGGGCTTGATCAAAAGGAAGTAACAATAATTAGAAAGGCTGGGGCTGCCCTGACTGCAAAAAATCAATTTTTAGTATATTTGACCATCATAGGCGAGGCTTCTGAATAGGTAGGACGATGGTTTCTACTCCTTTTGGGAAGGTCTTGCTATCTTCAGCAGGTGCCACAGTTTATTAGGGTCATTTGTTGAATCCACCTTTATTTCATGTACTTACATGGTGGGATGTAAATCCTCCTTTGTCTTCTAATGATACAGAGTGGATTGGTGGTGCTTGGCTATCACCATCAGGACTATTAATGTCACATACTAAATGGTTACATAATAATGATTCCACACTATTTACTGCCAGCAACCCTCCTGTTTGTTTTTCCACATTATTAAATGTTGAGGGTTGTGTACAAATTATTCCTCAAGAATACTGACATTATCAACCTAAGAGTGGCAACAAGACAGCTAATTTAACCTTTATCTCTGCTGTAACTGTAAATACAACCATAAATATCAGATGCTACAACTTTTACTCCTGACCTGCCCATTTGCAGACTAAAAAGAGATTAGAGATATAAGTTTTATTCAGTACAATGGGTCCCATGTAGAAGAGAATATCCCAGAGGATTAACTTTGTTTAATAATGGAAATTTATGGGATTGGGGACCCCATGGGAAACGACATTCTTCGGGTAGAGAACTAGAATTTGGCAGCCCATCTCACTATTCCATTATTTGGAGGGAACATGGACTACCAGGTCCTGGTCTTCAACTCATGGACGGCATTTATACGAGTCCTATCCATACCAAAATATGGTGAATGGGATTGCCATTTTTTAATCGTGTATTATCCCATGGCCCTTATACTAACTGCACTGGCATTTATACACTGTCTTTAAACAATAATGTCAGTGATTCAGTGATGATTTGTATCACTCACTCTTATGTTTTCTTTTTTGGACAAAAACCTCCTACTATAACTCAACTTAATGCCTATTATAATATCTCTTGTGAGAGTCCTTGGTATAGTTCTTGTATTATGTTGCAAAATGTTACCAATCTTAATATCGCTTATATATTTATATTTAAAAGACAAGCATAAGCCTGGGCTCCTGTTAATTTAACAAGGGCATGGCAAGGAGAATCTTCCTTATAGATCTTACAGTCTATCTTAACAAAAATTAGACCCAGACACTTCCTGGCTACTCTTATTGCTTTCTTAGTTTCAGCTATTGTTATCTTTGCTACTGCTACGGTGGCTGCTATGTCTCTTACTGAGCCAATACATACTGCAGCTGTGGTGGAAGCAGTTCTAGTAAACGTTACACATCAAATGCAAGAAAAAACTGAAATTGATAGAGGCATACAAGCACTTGGAGCGGCTATAGAATGGGTCGGAAGACCAACAACAAGCATTTACTACTCATCAAGGCCTACAATGTGATTGGGAATACCACACCCAGTGCGTTACACCCTTGCTATATAACAAATCTACTTATCCTTGGAATGTGGTAAAATCTAATCTTCAGGGGCCTTTCAAATCTCAGTTAGAATCTCAAGTACTACAATTGGGAAATCAACTACAAAATCAAATACAACAACTCCACTCAAATTTACGAATGGATATTTTACAAAAGCTACAAGATAGTTTTGCTTGGTTAGACCCCAAACAATAGTTTACGGACTTAATATTAGAATTTGGGTCATGGCTGGAATTATCATACTCTTTTGTTTTCTGTTTCTAGCAATCTGCAAACAATTGATTTCTATAACTCTCTGCATGGCTGTACACAAGCAGAAGCTGGACATTTATGTGGCCTTCAATATCTACTATCAAGAACAATTTGGTCATAATAAGAAAGGGGAAGATGTAGAGGATATTAGAAAAGGCATAAAGGCCTGGGTAAAGGACTGTGACAAAGGTGGAAATCTGGCAGTCTTGCAAACAGGACTTGGGGTATGATTGTTATCAGCCAGCTGCATACAGCAGGCTTTGGAATGCATGGGAGTGTGGCTGATGTTGGGTCCCTGCCCTTTTCTTGATGGCCTTAAGGAACAAGAAGGAAATAACAAGATACTTATAAGTTTAATGTATATCGCTAAATAGATTTGTTTAGAACAATGTGCTTGCCGTATGACGACAAAGATTTTACCTGTATGTTCTTTGCTGTAAACAGGTATGCCTTTCCCTGCAATAAATACAGAGATTTGGAGAGGTTCGGGAGCTTATTAAAAGGAAAAGAGTCTCTCCTCCTCCTTCAGCCTGAGATTGTGGTATGGAACGTTCTTTGTTGTGCCCTGACACTCCTAGAGATGCTGGACCACCTCTATAGCTCCCGCCCCCAGACATTCAGATTTCACGTCGGGAGGTGGGGGGGGGGGGGGGGGGGGGGGTGGGGGGGGGGGGGGGGGGGGGGGGGGGGGGGGGGGGGGGGGGGGGGGGGGGTGGGGCAATCCAGGCAGCAGCAATTTTTAAATGAGTCTTAACAGAGGGGTATGTCAACTTTTTTAAAAAGAGAAGTGTAAGATCCTTAGACCATATGGCAATAGTGAGTGCAGCATTATTAACATAGAAATGCAGATGTGTGCTGTTGAAATGAAGAATTTCCAGGAGAAACATAATGCTGAGTGATTGAGATAAATCCCTTGAAGGAGAATCAAGCTTGCCAAAAAAACAAACTGAAACGCATTTGTAAGAATGCTGATCATTTAAAGCTCATCTTTCTAAGAAATATTTATAAAATGTTACAAATTGAGAGCTAGGTTTCTCAAGTTCAAGGAACATTAGCAACTATCATGATTAACAGGAAGATTGTCACTCATTATGATTCTAATCTCTTGAAATGCAAGAGAAAACACATCATTGAAAAATGATTAAGCTCCTAAGGGGCAGACTCACATCATGAAGGAAAAAATAATATTGTTTCTTACTGAGAGTGATTCTAAGAAGATAGCAGAAGAGGATTTCTCCAACACTGGGAAAAAAAATGATTGCATGGAAACAAATTCTGTGGATCCTAAGAAACCCCAAAACAGTGCCACACTCGCTCACAGGTTGACACCAGTCTTTTCCAATTAACTGATCTTTTCAAAGGGACTTATTTTAATCAATTGGCCAAAACCACTGATGTCAACCTGCCATTCTATAGCAGCGGAAACCTCCTGGGCAATGCCTCTTTCACAGCAACGTAAGCAGAGCACGAGTGCAGAAGTGTGTGGGGGTCTGGTTGTGTAGGGTATTTTGCGAGAGGTGACAGAGAATGAGAGGGAAATGAGCAGAGGAAGGAAGAAGGAGTTAATAGAATCCAAGGGAGAACATCTGAGAGACTCAGAAATGAGAAAAAAATGATCCCTTAAGAAATGCTAGAGAAGATGAAAATAAATTACTTACTTCCAGAAAGACTGCGTTCTATTATTTTAAAATGGCTAATAAAGAATATAAGAAGGAACATACTATCTGTTGATAAAATGAAATGAAACACATGCTTGCTTAAGCCAAACTGGCTTCTGCAGTATATACCTTCTTTAAAGAGACAAATTTAGTTCCTGAAAACAAGTAGTCAAGTAGTCAGCAACTATTTCACACACAGCTGCCTGCCTCGTACACAACTGGAAATACACATTTACAATGAAATACTGAAACGAGAGGGAGCGTCATAAAGTCACACATTATATGACACAAGAATGAGAAAATATATCATTACCAGTTATGTGTTACAAAGATTTAGGTGCTGACTGTTCTAGTTAGGAATGGGAATGAATGTGCACTTGAGCCTCCCAGGAGGTTTCAAAGAGAAAGTGCAATTTGATCAAAAGCCTTACAGTTGGGGAACTGAACAGGAAATAAAATAAATCTTGGATAAGGAATATCAGGCACTACATGGATGTAGATATACATACAATGGAATATTAGTCTGCCATAAAAAGGGATGAAATTCTAATAAATGCCACACATGGATGAACTTTGAATGCATCATGCTAGGTAGAAATAAGCCAGACATGAAAAGACAAATATTGTATGAATCCACTTGTATAAAGTACCAATAATAGGCAAATTCATAGAGACAGAAAGTAGAATAGAGATTACCAAGGGCTGGAGGGAGGGGGAGAATAGTGAGTTTGATTTAATGGGTATTTTGTTTGGGGTGATGAAAAGGTTCTGGAAATTGATAGTGGTGATGTTTGCACAACATTGTGAACATGCTTAATGCCACTGAATTGTACACTAAAAAAATGGTCAAGATAGTAAATTTAATGTTATATATATTTTACCACAATTTTAGAAAAGAAAGAAGATTTTCTGAAATTTAAAAAAAAAGATGAAAATGATAAAGTTTTGTCGTATTATATACTTTACCACACACACAGGAAAAAAACAAAGGTGCAGGAGTGAGCCTGGAGTTCTGGAAAGAAAGGGAGGGGAATAGTCTGGGGTGAGCAAGGAATGAGGCAGCAAGGAAGAAGTGAGAGCACAGGAGGACAGGGGCAGGTCGGCAACTCAAAGTGGCAAGAATGTAGACAACTCAACTGAGAGACTCAGCATGGAAAGAAGGCAAGATGCTCAAGCTGTTGAGTCAAGGAAATTTGCTTGTTTGAGTCTGAAGGAGATGCTACCTCTGTTACCTCTGTCTGGTAACAGAGAAGAGACCAAAAATGCTCTGAGGTTATCAAGTGAGCAAACAAGTGGTAGAGCAAGCTCCAGAACAGGAGGAACCCCCAGAGTGAAGAATCCGACACTGGGCTTGAATGTGCACATCCTACCGATCAAGTCGATTTGAGGAAAAATGCCCCAAATACTTGTCAATAAGCTTATTAAAATTATAAGCTTGAAAGTAACCTCTAATTATAAAGAAGTATTTGTTGGTAATACTACAATTAAAAAATAAAGAAAAAAAAAACTCTGCTTGCAACCTTATCCAGTAAGTTATTCTTATTAAAATGTTCCTAAGAGAAAAAAGTAGCATCAGAGAAACTATCATTAAACTTGAAAACAAGCAAAAGTGTTACGTTTGGCTACAAAGTTAGAAATAAAAAAATTATCTAAAGATAGGCTGAATTATCTTGTTTTGAAGGATTTGTCATAGGTACTACATTTCTTAAAATTCTAATAGAAATCAAAACACCACACACTAAAATATTTTATAAGCAAAACAAAAATTGTGTGTTCAAAGCTTGAACTTTAGAGACAAAGAGACCTGGGTCTAAAAGCTGCCTCTGTCTTTTGCTTCCTGTATGACTACGGGCAAGTTATTTAAACTTCCTAAGCCTCGGCTTCCTGATTGGTAAAATGGAGATATCTATAATGAAGCCATGCAACATGGTACCTAACATCTAAGTGTTCATTAAACGTTATATCTAATATCATCTTGTTACATTAACTCTCTGCTTTCCATAAATAGATTATGAAAAGCTATACACAGTGACTTAAAAGATTGATAATTGTGACAAATATTTTGGAACATTTTCGGAAACCTGACTTTCAATGTTAGTATAGAAAAATCAGTCTCAGCACTAGAGAGGTACATATCTTATGCTCTTGAAAAGTAATATTAAAATTGCTTGATCTATCTAATAAAATTGATACTAAATATCTTTTAACTATTTCCAAAAATTGAATTGAATTCCACCCTTAAGAGATGAAGTTTTGCCACCAATGAAGCTGTACACAGCTATAGTAGCTCTAAGTCACAAGAGATTTTAGAAATGACCTAGGTCAGTATTGTCTAATGCAGTAGTCACCAACCACATGAGCCTATTTAAATTATTAAAACCAAATAAAATTAATAATTCTGTTCTTCAGTCTCACTAGCCACCATTCTAGTGCTCAATAGCTACATGTGGCCGATGGCCACCATACTGAACCACAGAGATGTAGAATATTTTTGTCCTCACAGAAAGTCCCGCAGGACAGCATTAGTCTAGAGAATGGGTCCCAATTACAGAGAAGAAAGAGGAGTGTATGTGTGAAACTGAAGCCCATGACTTCCTCCCACATGCCTATGCCTTAGAGAGTCATGTGGATTCTAGTTCTGACGTTGATCACAGGGGATCCAGAGGTGAGGCTCAGAAATGACAGGCAGGATGTTCAGGCAGGACTTCCAGCTCATTCTGATGAAAAGATTGGGAAAAGCTACCAGAATGGGTGGCTGACAACCAACATCTGTTGTCAAGGCTGGATGCCCCAGACCATACTGACGTTGGGCTTGTGCGCTAATGTTCTTGATCCACCCTGCCCAGATCCCAAGAATAAGACACCACCCCTGTTCAGGGAGTGGGGACATGTGTGTGAATTATCCGTGGAAAAACTGTCTTCCATGAAACTGGTGCCAAAAAGGTTGGGGACCGATGTCTTATGGCATATTATAGCCAAGCCTTTGTACACTTCCCTCAGGCACTTTTATGATATGAAGCCAGAGGCAGTATTTTCCAGAAGACAATCCCCCACTTTGCAAAAGCTCAGACTTATTGACAGGGAGGAGACTTAGGGGAGGGGACCCAAGCACGTTTTGGAGCAAGGAAGCAGAGGTCCATGAGGTTTGGAGCTCCCCAAGAGCTGAGGAAGGGGGTGGCGTCCCCAAGGGGGACACTAAGAATGAGGTACTAACACTCTGCCCTTGACAAGGGTGACTGCTTTCCAAGTGGCTCAAAGGGGATAATTCAAAGAATTATCAACTTTGCAAAGTAACTGAGTTGTATGAGCTGCGGTTCCAAAGTAAAAACATCAGAATGATTAAGGAGTAGGAATGATTAAAACTGTGTCCCTGCTGCACACACATATTATACATTTGTTTCACATTGAGGTTGATTTTAAGTTCTGGAGATTCACTAAGACTGGTAGAGAAACTTTAGATGCCTTGGAAATTGGGAAGTTATATAATAGGCAACATACCTATCCACCTATGTGAGTAAGACAGTAAATAATTTAGAAATCATTTCATATAGAATCAATATGATTCGTATTTTATTAACCAAGAAGCCAAAATGATGACAACAAAATTAATTAAAGGGAAAAACAACCCACCTCGCAGCCTGTTATTATTATACTTTATCCAACAGGCTGTAAAGGGGTTTCTGATCATTTCTCAAGGACAGAAGCCACAGAATATTTCGCTATGAATAACATGTGCCTTGGGCAAGTAACCAAACCCCTCTACACCTCAGTTTTCTCATCTGCAAAATGGAGAAAATAGTGGATTCCTAGGTTTTTACAAGTATTAAATAAAATTATTAATTAAAAATTCATATAGGGCATAATATGAACAATAATAGCTAAAATTAAGTTGTGGGTGCTCTCTTAACCATGCAGTTTATAAGTGTTAGGAAATTTAGAGTGGATTGTAACTATACTATAGGAAGATGCTCATACTGTATGGCCTTCATAGTGCTGATGAAGAAACTGAGGCCCGTGGTCCCACAGCTACTAAGTGGCAAAGCTCAACTGCCACATCATACACATAAGAGACCACACGTGGTAGCTGTCATGATCAAATACATGCACACTATGTTGGGTTTCAATAGCATGGTTACCAAAGAAGGCTTTAATTTCAAGATTTTTCTTCGAAAGAGTTCTATCCAAGGTGATTTGCGATAAAATTTGACAGTGATACAAGATACTTAAAAATTAAGTCAACAGGACTGCAAATTTAACATCCCCAAACATAAACTGTGACCGGAACTTCCTTAGGCCAGATGGAAAGAGCCCAAGGAGTAGGCAAAGGGTTGGCATATAGTTGATCAGCACAGGAAAAGGCAAGCTGAGAAAGAACACATTGTCTGATTCAACTACAAAGTACTTATGTCAGCTATGATTTCACTGAGTCTGAACTTTCTTATCTGTCAGATGAGATTTTATTAGATCAGTGACTCTCAACCCTGCCACATCTTGGAATCATCCAAGGAGCTTTGAAAAAGATACCTAGGCCTGGGCGCCCCGGGAGATTCAGCTCTGACTGGCCTGGGGTGGGAATTTTTGAAAGCTTGGAGGGATTCTGATGCACAACCAAGTTTGAGAACCCTTGGCTTAGGTCTATTCAGATGTCAAATTACCCAGCTCCCTACGCATCTAGGAGACCATAGAGACAAAACAGACATACCTGAAACAGAATCTTGTTGCCGTCGTAGTCCTGAGTCTGCCACCGGGTGCTGCTGATGGGAACGCAGGGATTGGGTAGGAGAGGCACTAACTGGCCGATCTCCTGCACCTTGAACTGCAGCAGCGAAGACTCTTTCGGGTCCACCGACATTCCCAGGGGCAGCTGCTTCAGGGCGAGCTGCAGGACAAAGCTCTCAGTGGCGTAGAGCACAAAGAAACAAAAATTGCTCTTTTGCAAGGTGGCTTCTCTCTGCAGAATCATCTCATAGAGCCTGATGGCGTCCTCATAGTTATCAAAACTGCAGTAGAGCGTCACCCTGAGGATCTCTGCGCCCTGCTGCACCTGCCTCACGCCCCAGACGGGCATCTGGCTGTCCAGGCTGTAGAACTCCTGATTGGCAAGGAGGTAGGGACACAGCCTGCCCTGTGCATCCCGGGTGGGGTAGCACTGCCACGGCGGGCGCTGGAGGGAGTCCAGGGCGCGAAATAGGCGCTCCTCTCCGAGGCTTTCGTGCAGGAAGAGCAGGACAGACATCCCCGGGAAGCGGGATCGCCTGGGGTGGGCCTTTTCATAGGACTTCACTGGACTGACCCGCTCAGACACCAGAAAGAGACGGACCTCCGGGCAGATGCAAGCCAGGAGCTGGTCCAGAGTCTGCTGCAGAAGCGAGCCATGCCCCGAGTTGGCAAGGAGGTGGACGGTCATGGCCAGGGGTCCCTGTGTCTCATCCATGGTGGAATGCGACAAAGAAAGCGAGCGTGGAGGTCCCAATGTTCAGGCTTCTGAGATGAATGAAGGAGCGGCCGAGCCTTCAGCACGCCAGAAAACCCGGGGCTGCAGCAGCTACCGAGAGCCGGGCTCCTCACCCGACTAACGCGAGCTCCTGGCCGCCTGGGCACTTGCAGGGACAGCAGCTCCGTCCAGCCCAGCTGCCTCTGCTACACACAGCAGCGGTGCGGTCGTGTCCTGCAGCTTGTGCACAAAGTTAACTGTTGTGTTTGGCTTTTTCAGGCGTTTCCCAGGGTTTCTGTTTGACCTAAAAACCTACAATCCTGAGAAACACCCAAGTGGGTGGTTCTAACAGACACTCAGTATAAAGGAAATGACCGGGCGAAAGGGAACATGAGTCTGTTAGGCCGATAGCAATCTGTTTGGTTGAAAAGACATCCATTTTACTGACCCACAATGGGTTCTCATTTCCTACTTAGTGTTTACAGTAGCCTGCCAGGCCACCTGAACACAATGATTCCTTTAAAACAATTCTCAAAACTTGTCCCCTTGCCAGGTTTCTCTTACCCTTTGTCTTTTTATTTCATTTTGTTTGTGAACATTTTACGCTAGGGCATGAAGAGAAGCTATTTTATCTAAATAATTTTGACTTCACTGAAAATTATGTGCTCTACTGAAAAGTCTGAATGTGCTAAAAAGACATTGAGAAACTAAGTCTTCCTTTATTCGTGCAAATTCTCTAGAAAAAGTGAGAGCTTTCCAATAATAATTGTTTGTATAATTATAATTAGCAATTATAATAATAACTTTTCATATTTATTGAGGATCTACTATGCACCAGCCATAAGCTGTTCTAAAATTTAATATAAATTAATTTAATCCTGCAGCCAATTTATGAAGAAGAGACTACTATCCCCAAATTGCTGATTAAAATACTAGGGCACAGAGAAGCTAAATAATTTGCTCAAAGTCTCACAGCTAAGAAGTGGCTAAAGGAAGATTTGAACCTAGGAAATTGCTGCATTGCCTCTCTGGGGTCCAAAGTTCCAGCCTAGATTTTCTTCCTATGAGTAAGGAAGAGATGGCAAAGCAAGTTCTAGTTGAGGACACATTTTAGCCAGACTCTCGTGCTGCTGAGTCTTAAGTGGAATAATCTTCAATAAGAATGTCATCACGCTGTAAACATAACACTCACCCTAATGTGTCCTCAACATCAATTTAAAAGTCATTTGCTATTCTGATAGCTGTGCTGCCAAATAGGTGTAGACAAGTACATTTTTCTAAACATAATTCTTCTTAAAAGAAGCAATTTACTAATGCTTATAATGGGACATGGTGTGACTTAATTTCTTGTAAATTAAAAAACTCCTTTGTGATGAAAAATATAACTTACCCTAATTTTATTTTATATATGTGGATTCCTTTAAGAGCATAATAACCATAAATATGTTTATTCATCTCAAACATTGAGAGCCAGGCACTGTGCCAGGAACAGAGGATGGATAATCAGCATGTCCCCACCCTAAACGATATGGTCAGTGCCAGGAGGAAGGTCACTGTAGGATGCCACAGGAACCCCCAGGAGGAAAGTCAAATATTATCATCCAAGGAAAGGAATTATTTCGGTTCAGATTTACTTTCTAAATCTAACCTACATTTCTCATCATTTGAGTTTCATAATTCCAACACTTTCTGCATTGGAAAAACATATAAATATGATTTATAACAGATGAATTATTTTTTAATTACCATGAGCAGCTCAGCAATTAAATTCATTTTGCTTTAACTTTCCAAAAATTCATTAGCTTCTTTTTAAAGGCATCATAGCTCTCAAGCTTTTTTTTTTTAATGTTTACCTTAATTCATGTCACATCATGCGTTGGCATTGGAAGGCAATAACCTTCTCATCCCTCCAAATGAGCACACGCTCCTATCCCATCCTTCCCCTTTACGGCTCACTATACTTTTGCTCTGGGCAGAGAACTCTGGTTTTGGAAACAGACTGTGAAATTCTGGAAATAACTGTAAAGATTCAAGGAGAAAAATTATACCCCCGAGACAAAGGTATTAACTCACAACATTTTGTACAAGGGAAATGTTTAAGCTCTTTTATAGGAAAAGGTTTTGCTTTGTGATGTTGTTTTAATCTTCCACCTAATGCTGAAAACATATTCTTTTCCTCTCCAGGTTGTCACTTCTGACAGGATGGAAAAGATTGCTTTAATCTGTTGGCAGCCAAAATGACAAGAAATCAGGGCAGAGGCCAAGAGGCGGCAACCCCCATCTCCTTTCTGACTGACGTCTCACAATGACTTCCCCAGGCACGACGTCGTGAGATACCCACACCCCAATAACTGCCGCACTCCGTCACTTGCTTCCACCCACTACAAACGCCAGAGTCTCGGCGATGCTCCACAACACTCTATATTTTTGCATGATGTTTCTGTTGAAGGCACAGACAAAAATACTAAGGGAAATCATTAGCTTTGACTCTCAGCACCTATAGACAGCTGATGCTCCATTCTCTACCTTATTTTTCTTAAACTTGGCAACGATGCCCAGGTTTCTGACAGCCACCAGCTCCTGGGGGCATCCAGGTGGTCCATGACTCACGGCCAAGTGGGGTACTGGTGACAGGTAGTCCAAGGAAACCTGGGAAACAGCTAGTAATGAGGATCTGTTAGAACCTGTGGAAGTCCTCAGGGATTTGTCACTTCTGCTACTCTCATAAGCCCTGTGGGATACATTAAAACCCCGAGATTCCCACCACTGCCCCAGGAAAGTTTTGAGAAAGAGTTTCTCTCTGTCTTTAATTTATACAATATGTTTATTTATCTCACACAGTGAGAGCCAGGCACGGTGCCAGGAACTGAGGGTAGATAATCACCATGTCACCACCTTAAAAGATGCCATCAGGTCCATGAGGAAGGGCTATAGGATGCCATGGGGACCCCCAGGAGGAGCCACTGACCTGGTTGAGAGAGGCCCAGAAGCCTGGAGGAAGAGATGGTACTCAGAGTCCTGAAAAGTGAGGGGGAATGAGCCAGGCAGGTGAGGAGACGGCGTGGGGACTCCAGGGACAGGGGAGAGGCTGCACCCGGAGAAAAGCCTCAGGCCCGTGTCCCCCTGGTCATCTGTAGCAGTTCAGCCTGGCTGGAGGGTGGAGATGACCAAGCGGAGGCTGGAAGGCAGCCAGGGCCTGACCAGGAAGGGCCTTTCATGCCACCGGGAAAGGGTTGGGTTCCACTGTAACGCGAAGAGCACCCGGCACGTAGAAGGATGTACTGCTTCGAGGAAACCATGAGCCCACGTGGCACATGCAAGGTCCCTGGACAGTCTTGTCAGCTGGTTGGATGTGACAGAAAGCCGCAGTGGCCAGTCCAGGAAGGCCTCCCAGCGTGGCACTCACAGGTGTTTGGGTGAGGCCATCAGTCACCAAATAGGGAATCCTGGAGAGGGGCGTCTGGAGTGAAGAGGAGGCGTGCAGGGTGGCCGTGTGCAAGCAGATGTCGTGGGACACCGGGGTGGATGCGGCCATTTCACGGCAGCTTCTGGGGGCAGCAGACCAGAGGGTAGGGAGTGGGGAGCCGAGGGCCTTCAGAGAGCTGGGGAATGGGTGTGATGGCCCAGAAAGGGAACACACGACAAGCAGAGGAGAGGGAAAAGGACATGGCACTGCCTGGGTAGACGTGGTCATTCACTGTTTCAGGATAACATCTGTGACCCTCCGACTTAGTCAAGCAAACTCAAAAGAAGCAGCTGTCACCAAGTAGACCTCAGGGCCATCCAAGCCTCTGCTTTCCTTGTTCCCGAAGCAACCATAACTCTTATTTTTTGTCTGAGACTCAGTAACTAACCAGGCACGAGGCACTGTGGAACTTGGGGCACCACCTGGACAAAGGTGCGAGAGGGGACCACAACAAGCTGATCTTTATACCCAGACAGCAACCCATAACCCTGCACCCGCAGAGCAGGCACCACTGGACCTGCTGAGGATGAAGGAACTTTGGCCTCTCCTAAGGGAGAAGCCCAGAGAGGTCAGGGACTTTCCCTACACCACACAGCTGATCGCAGGCAGAGCCTGGGTTCTGGGTTCAAACCATGCGTCCCCACCAGCCCTAGGGGAACAATACACAGCAGCTGTGGCTCTGAGATAAGAGCCATTTAAGTTCAGGACACTTAAAAAGGAAAAAGAAAGAGCCAAGGAGTGGGGATTATTTGTTTCTGTAGCCTCTGTCCTGTAGCCTCGTGTGCTTCCCGTCAGAGGCGTTCCTGAGCCAGCGCCCTGCCCCACCACACGTGCACACACACACACACACCCTGCAAAGGCCCTGGGGTCACAATCCTGGCTCCTTAGGGGGTTTTTGGCAGGAACAGCAGCAGGCAAGCCACGGGGCCTGTGCACGGCCACCGCTCTGGGCCCCTCCCAGGGCAGGGTGGGGAGGGAGGAGGTAGCCACAGCAAGTGACTTCTCCAAGCTGTCTGGTTCTTCACCCAAAGCTTCTCTCCTCATTTCCCAGAGGACATCAGCTCCTGCCCACACCAAAACAATGCTATCAGGTTCCTATTAAACTGCCATCTGCTTCCCCCTTTCCCAGGACGAGGCAGCCCAGGAGCAGCTTGTGAGCTAATACCCTGCGTTTTCACAGGTGGGGACAAAGAAGGCATGTTTCCTCCCGGCTCTTTGTTGTGGTCTTCTGCTGTGACTTCATTTCCCCTGCTCCGACCAGTCACAGTTCTCAACTAAGGCAGAGAAGTCGAGGGGAACAAGCTTCGTGAGCCGGAGGCTGGGCCCTTCCACCTGGCTCTGCTGCTCACCCAGGGAGGACCTGAGATTCCTAATCCTTCAGGTTTGCTTCCATCATCCATTGAAGAGAAAAAGTAGCAATGGTGATAATCAACCTGACTTTCTCAACAGAGAGGCTCCAATGAGTTAAAATACCCCAGAGGACCTTCCAAGTGCTCAAATGCTCTACTAATGGAACCATTTCATTATGAAAGATTTATATCTCATAATATGTTTTAACTCCCCAAGTAAAATCCAGCAAGCGCAATAGGGAATAGATGAATAAATTAGTGGATATTATTTCGACAGAATACTATGCAGCTGTAAAAAAAGAAACAAAACAACTTTGGAGATGCAGGGGAATGACAAATGGCTTCCCTTCACCCTTCTAGGTTTGGCTGGGCTACAAATTCAATTGACATAAGACAGATTAAAAGGAGAAAACCAATATTTAATTACATACACACACACACACACACACACACACACACGGGAGTCCCACAGAATATGAGACTCGATGAAGGGACAGACGATTGAAGCTTATATAGTATCCTGAGCTTCCGGAGCTGGAGGCATCTGGGGGGGTGGAGACACAAGTTATGGAAGGGTGTGGAAAAATGCACCATAAATAAGGTTGTCATTTTGTGCACTATAGTTATCAATCATTTATTGTTTATTTCAAAATAGCTAGAAGATTTGGAACATTCTCAACACACAAAAATGATCAATGTTTGAAGTGATGGATATCCCAATTACTGATTTGATCATTATACATCATATGCATGTATCAAAATAGCACATGCACCCAACCCCTATTATTATGTATCAATTTAAAGATAAATAAATAAATTGAAAGTCTCTCAAGTAAATAAAAGGTGTCTTGGAGCAGCCTTCCTCCTGATAAGATACTTTTACCTAGATAGATTTCCTTTATAGATGTAAATTTCTTTTACAGAAGGACAGCTTTTCTGAGCTACTCCTGTGTCTGCAGTTTCTCAGAATAACCAGCTCAAAATATACCAAAGAAGTATATTTTGGGGTGGCATATTCTGGTCTCCTATCATTATATTTTGGAGTGATGTGCTTTGAGCCCCAACAGAACTAGATTTGGCAATAGCTAATGAGGTTGAAGATATACATATCCTACACCTCAGCACTTGCCCTCCCCAATATGATCTCTCAAGAAATTCTCTCACATATGCACCGAAGAAGGCAGATTGAAGACTGTTTGTAGCTGCATTGATTGAAATAGCAAGAAGGCGGTGGGGGGTAGGGGAGACGACTATCTAAATGCACACCAGCAGAAGAAAGGATAATTAATTATATCACATTCTTGCAGAATACTTTTTGTTAAGGGAAATGAATGAACCTGCAATACCTATTTCATTTTGAATGAATCCCACAAATATAATGTTGAGTGAAAAAAGCGAGTTGCAGAAAACACATACAGGATTATACCATTTATATAAAATTTGGAAATGTGCAAAGACTCTCCAATGGTTATAGATATCAACTTCAATAGTCCAAGAATAAATAAATGCAGGGGGATGAGAAACACCAAATTCAAGGTGACAGTTGCCTCAGGTGTGGGGGGAATATGATCAGTGTATTGATAATATTTCATTATTAAGCTGATGAGTACCTGAGTATTCATTGTATGGTATTTTACAGCTCTCTGAAGTATTTCATAATCATTTTAATGAGGGAGAACTATTATGTACAGACCTTAGAAAGATGGCTCCACTATAGTGTTAAATAAAACAAAAGCATATGTAGCATATGATTCTATTTTCATTGAGGAAGTATACATCTGCATATGTATATGTGTGTTTGATTGGTAAACATAGGGAAAAAGCCTGAAGGATATAAGCCAAGCTTGTATTAATACTGTATCCATAATGAATACCTCTGGGAGATGACATTATAGGGAAGAGTTTCATTTCTTACTTTATATATTTCTGCATTATTAGTATTTATTATAAACATCATGTATTAGCTCTACAAATAAATAATAATACATGAATCAATTCAAAGAATACATGAACTACAGCCTTCTAATCGATTATTTCAACAAATATTTATTTAGCACCTACTATATAATTCAGGGACTAGGTTGGATTCTGGATATACCATGATTAACAAAAATTAATACTTCCCTGGTTCTCATGAAGCTTATATTCCGGTGGGACAGTCAGACATTAATCAAATAATTACACAATTAAATGCAACATGGCACTTGTGCTAAACACTAGACAAGTGGTACATAGGATTGGATGTGTTCATGGAGGTCAGACAGGCCATCTCATCAGAAACAGCTTGAACTGTGATCTTTGAAGAGGAGCAGGAGTTAACTGGGAGAAATCATCCTTCCAAACATTCTAGCATAAAGAACACCATATGCAAAGGCCCTGTGGCAGGTGGGAGCACAGTGGAATGAAGGACTGGCTTATGTACTGGTGACACCATTGCTAAGAGAGGAAATTCTGTAAGAGAAGCAAGTTTGGCTAGGGCACAGCAGGAAGGTTTTTGATGGATGAGCTTCTGGAAAAATGTCATA
The DNA here is from genome assembly GCA_008750895.1 of Mirza zaza. Taxonomy (NCBI): domain Eukaryota; kingdom Metazoa; phylum Chordata; class Mammalia; order Primates; family Cheirogaleidae; genus Mirza; species Mirza zaza. The sequence goes on along the minus strand of VSMD01038235.1, from coordinate 7,761 downwards.
TGATGCAAAATGCTCCTAGCAACTCTGAGAAGCAGCAAATCCAGACAATTACTGGACAGACAATAAGAACAGTTATTAATACTTATTGAACACTTACTTTGTGCCAGCCACTGTTTGAAACGCTGACACATAGTAATTAAATTAAATCCTTACAACCACCTTATGAAGTAAGTACTATCATTATGCCCATTTTACAGATAAGAAAGCTGAGGAACAAGTGGAAAAAGTGAGAACATAGAAGTTTTAGTCATATGGCATCTAGATATGCAAAGCCAAAAGAACCTTTAATTATTAAATAGAACAAAAAGAATATGTATATTTATATTTTATTTTACAAAAATTTTGAAATTCAATGAACTGGAGAAAATAACTGCGTGCTCCTAGAATGCTGAGACCACATCTGTACAGCCAACCACTGGCACGATGCCTGGCACCTAGTGAGACCTTCGTAAGTATTTGCCACATTAAGCTGTTAGCTGGATATGTATGAAGAATTCTCTACTTGATAAATGTACATAACTTCCAGTCCCCGGATAGAAAAATGTTAGCTATTTATCAGTAATTTGAGTTGTAAGTCAACGATCATTAAGCAATAGTAATCTTCCCCCATGAGCAGTTTAAGAAATGATCCCAAACAAACAAAACAAAACAACAAAAACAAAAATCCCGCCAGGGTTTGCAGAAGGAATCATCCGCGAATGTTCACCCTGCTTTCAGACAAGTGCCTCCGCAACATAAGAACTCACATTTATGAAGTGACACATCCATAAATTGGTAAGGATGACGCCGGCTGACTTTGAACTCTGAACAGTTTTTAAACATTTTATGCTCATGTAATGTGCACCTTTAAAAATAAGCTAGAAATGGGCATATGGTGCCACACCTCGAGTTTTGCCAAAGATGATGCTCCATCAAAAAAGCCTGGCTTTAATTACTAAGTAGATTACGAATGGAGATGGATAGTCTCGTGGCAAGAAACACGGCTTCCTCTGCCAACCCTTAAATCATTAAACCTGCTCAGCACAAAGCCCAAGAGTCGATCCCACCGAAACCGACATGCCCGGACGGGTCTGTCGCCAGCCACGAGAGCCTGGGCTTCGCTGTGCTCCATCAGCTGTTTCACTCCTAAAGAGCCGCAGCTCCCACTTTGTATTCCTGTCCCAGCTGCTTCCAAAGGCCACGGCTGTGCCAATCAGAGGGCAAAAATAGAAGAGAGAGGGAAATAACCATACACATTAACAACTGCTCCATTTTTAAAACACAAAGCAGGAATTTTGGTCTATTCAGCTTCATGAAAGGACTTTCATAAGACACAAATTGAGGCTGTGGTTTCTATGGCTCCCTGGTACAAATATCTTGTGGCTGAGTTTTTCTCCAAATAGGAATCATTCTGGAAAGCTTTCTAAATTTGTCTGTGTGGTATCTGTTCTGTAGGATACCACATGAGAAAAACGGGGACAGATCTCGAATTACACACAGTCTAAATATAAACAATAATATTGCTCAAATATACAACTTAAGAAGTTGAGTTTGAACACTGGGAAGAAAACTGGTGTGAGCAAGAAGATCTGAGTTGGAATCCTTCACTGTATTATCTGCAAGGTCAAGTTGCTTTGCTCGTTCTCCAAACTGGCTGGCCAGCTCGTAGTGATCAGTGATATAATGAGGCTGCACATGCCTAGCACAGGGTCTGTGCCCAACAGTGCATTCCTCTTTTTAGTGCAGGCAATGCATGTACTAATTTCAGCTATTCCATTCAGTACTACTAATCAGTTCTAGGCAACCCTATGACAACACGCATTTCAACATAAATGCATTTGGATTCACTGGTCTGCAGCAGAAACCTAAGAAGTTTCTGTATGTGGGAAACCAAAAGCCTATAGACCGAGACATGAACTTACCTGTTCAGCAAAGTCATACTTGAAGATTAAGAACAGGGACCTCTTGACTCATGGCTCCCTAACCATTACAGAAGCTTTCAACACGCACAAAGGCAAGAGTCCATCAGAAGAGGTTACTTATACGAGGAGGAGAAAGACAAAATGGGAAAATTGGAATTACTATTAATATGATTAATTCATCGAGCTCAACAGCTGGATGGGACCTTGGATGTCTAGTCCAATCTCCTGACTTTTCAGATTGAGAGTGTGAGTCTAAGGAAGATGGGTTGGTTGCCGCAGGTCACCCAAGTTTAACATGGCTTAACTAGAACTAGAATGCAGTCTAACGGAAGCACTTCAGTCCACAAGTGAAAGAAAGCATAACACTTACCCCATACTAGTTAATGAGTGGGTACCATCTTCTAAATATTTCATACAGGAGTTGTATTTTTAAATGGTAATTTTCTTTCACTGTGAACAAAGAACCCTTTCCCCCACCCCCAAGGCACGTGCACTGTAAAATTCAAGGTTACTGGAGGAAATACTGCCACTAATTACCATTCTGTCACGGGGCTTTCTTTTCCATATGGGAAAAGGATTGGGAAGCAGATCAGCTATAACCAACTGCAAGGGAAATTCAGTACACCTCATTTCACTCAATCTAGTCTCCTTAGCAGGGAGATACTTCATAGACCTGGTGGGGGATGGGATACATCCCAAGGCAGCCCATGTGTACAGATTATTGGCTCTCTGAAAAGTGAGCTGAGGATCAAGAAAAGGGAGAAGGAAATCACAGTGTGCATTCCAAGAAACTGGGCACCAAATCAGTGAAATGCAGCCATTGACTCAGAGATTCATGGAACTAAATCACAGGGATTCTGTTATAGTCAAGTCAAGGTCAGATTTTTATTTTGTGTTTTGTTTTCTTTGCTCTTGGGATGGGTTTCAGTGAACCCCAGATTAAAATTATCCATCATAGAATAAAGAAATTAAGTTTTATGAAGATGGCAAGACTATTTTGCTCATCATTTGTTGCCTTCTTGTTTAACCATTAGTAAAATAAAGCTAATTATTATAGAATAGCTGGCTAGATTTCTTTATTAAGTCAATGAGGTAGAAAGAAAGAGAAGGGACTTTTCTAGGCTAGAAAACAGATAACAACCTAATGCAATGTGTGGGCCTTGAGTGAATCCTGGTTCAAATAAGCCAAATGTAAATGGCACTTAGGGACAATTGGGTAAATTAGAAGAAAAAAGGATGAGTGTTAAATACCACTAAGGAATTACTATTAATTTTGTTAGGTGGGATAATGGGCATTGTAGTTAGGTAGGAAAATGTTCTTACTTTTCGGTGATGCATAGTCAGGACTTAAGAGAGAAATATGATATCTATGAAAACTTTAAGAAAACCAGTAGCTTAAATAAGTTAGCTAATTAGTTGCTACTCTGCTCTTTGGCCATCCAAAGCAAACAGACCTTGAGATTTCATCTGGGGAAAGAATGGCCACTCTTTGACAGCCCTTGAATCAGCTTATATCCATTTACTATTACACTGGTACCATGGAAACTGTATTTCTTAAAAGAAATGGAATACTTTTGTGTTTTAGTTAGGATCCTTTGAAATTGAAGATTACTAACTTTGAAAAGGTGTGATTTTATAATATCATATTTTTTTTAAATGTGATTAACAGCACTTGATTTCGGAGGTTTCCTAACCATGCAACAGTTTTGGATAATAGAAATTGTAAAAATGAACAGGATGAGGAAAAGGGTGGAGCAAAAAAAGCTGCAGTCAAGTTCTCCCAATAAATTAGAAAATATATTTTTTCAAGGCGTGAAAGACATGATCAGAAAATCCTTTGTCAGCCTCTTTTCCTCCACACACGGGTTAGGCCAGCCACGGGTTCCACTCTAGGTGGGCGGGATGGTCAGGTGTGGTTTTGAAAGGGCAGGCATGGTCCATCTGATCTCATCGACGAATAGCTGTGGAGTGCCTGTGATGTGGTGAGAGCCACGCCCAGGGCACGCCACTGACTCCTGGACTGCTGGACAGGAGGTGTGTTTGCCACTAGTACGGCCAGGGCTTCCTGCAGGTGCCAGAACACCTTGCACTTCCTCCCTCCTGTGAGCACGGACGGTGCCCTCTTCGCGCTCACCTGAACGATCAGCTTTGACAGTTGACACTTGGCACAGGCAAGGTAAAGCCAGGGTGAATTCATCAGGCATATTCTCAATTCTCTGTTAATTAAGAACAAAGTCGTCACGTTCAAGGATGATAATGGTAGCACCTCTTCTCCAGGAGGGGAGCCACAGGTGAAGGGACATTTGGGCTGAACCATTTTCTCCCCTTGACCCAGCTCCTTTCCCTACAAATAGCCTTAAGTTTTGAAATGGCTGGCAAAGGTGGGGAGAATTATGTATTTGGCATCAATGGAATTGCTTTTCTGGTCTTGGGGGATCACGTCCCCATTAGCACCACATTCTTATCAAAAGAGCTGACATCACTCTCTCCACTCTACCATCCGTATTAATTTTGTCTCTGCTTTTTATACTTAGAAAACAGCTTTAGAAGATTTCTATAAATAGCCTAATCAAAGTATCAACAAACATGCTTTTAAAAAAAAATCTTGGAAATAATAGTCCATTTGCCTAGTAATTAGTTAACACCCAAACATGCCTTCAAAGGAAAGCATGACACAAGCACAGCGATTTCTATCTCTGTGAGTCATGCAAGCTCCTGAAAAACAGGAAATACAGTGTGAAAGGAATTCAACTCTACTGGAACTGTGGCTTTGAAGATAGGAATATACGTGCAAAGCTTTGTTGTTCTGAAGTTACTAGGACTTGCTACCAGTCACCACCTGGGCTCATAAGAAGTCTAAGAAGAAATTTCCATGCTACGTGGATACATTGGATTCCACGGACTGCAGAAGATATAATTCTACATGAGTGCCTTCTGTGTCTACACCGTACACATACACACTGTTTACTTGCTATTAATTTGCTGTATTTCACCACAAACCTGTGAAAAAATCCTGTGTTCAGTCAACACACTTTTGCAATTCCATACTTTTTAAGACACGGATGGAAGAGCCAACCACATTCGTTTGACTGGGAGTAGTCACCTCCTACCTCATGAAGAATGAAAATGACTACTTTCCAGAAAACTTATCAGCCTGTTAAAATTTCAATTGCTCACTTGTTCTCAAGTTTAAAATATATATATGTTTTAAATGATATCTTCTAAAGATTCTTACTTACTCAGCAGCCTAAATCTGACAGGATGCGCAGTTGGGAATATGGGATTCACAAAGCTTGAAATCCTGTTTTCAGGCTCAGTACACTAGATTTTCTGGGTCTTTTGATACTGCTTCCTTTCATCTCTCTTAATCATGCCCTAAATTTCTCAGACACCATGGGACCAGCTGAAATACAGGTATTTTATTCAAAAATTGTAGCTTTTCACTGATGCAAAGGAATGCTCTGGGAATTTAAATTAACCCTCCTTTTCCACTTTTCTCTCCAACTTAAAGCTAAGGAAACCACATACTGACATTTCAAACACTAACATTTCTCTCTAGAAAAATGGGGAAATAAATGTGAAGGAGACTTGGGATAATTGCGTCTTTGGTTGTGTGTGCTTTGAGGTCATTTTCTGTGCAAGACTGCCCCGGAGTGGGGCCACTCTTGTACCTTAGTAACACATATCTTGGAAGGAATCTAGCTCATACTGACTTCAGTCTGGACTGAAGTGGAATGCCTCAGAATCTCTGAAATGTAGTAATGGACATGCGAATGCAACTTTTCTGGAAAACAATTCAGCCACATGGTATTAATAGATTTTAAAATGTTAATACCGGCCGGGCACAGTGGCTCAAGCCTGTAATCCTAGCTCTCTGGGAGGCCGAGGTGGGCGGATCGTTTGAGCTCAGGAGTTCGAGACCAGCCTGAGCAAGAGCGAGACCCCATCTCTACTATAAATAGAAAGAAATTAATTGGCCAGCTAATATATATAGAAAAAATTAGCCGAGCATGGTGGCGCATGCCTGTAGTCCCAGCTACTCGGGAGGCTGAGGCAGCAGGATTGCTTGAGCCCAGGAGTTTGAGGTTGCTGTGAGCTAGGCTGACGCCACAGCACTTACTCTAGCCTGGGCAACAAAGTGAGATTCTGTCTCAAAAAAAAAAAAAATGTTAATACCTTTGTCTCAGTCATTCTTCTAGGAAGCTATTCTAAGCAAATGTTAGAAACTCTGACAAACTCTTGTGCACAGAAATATTTATCGCATTGTAAATTCATAAAAGTAGAAAAAATAGCCTAAATTTCTAATAAGATAATAACAAATTGGAATGCATCCACACAATAGGAGAAGAGTGAGATAAATCGTGGCACCATCATTTTAAAAGCTGCTTTCAGATAATACCTATAGATGTAAAACTGCTTATGTTAATGTTAAATTTTAAAAGGGAGGATATAGTATTTTATATATATTTAATACTATGTTCCAGTTTTGATAAAGAAATATTTATAAAAATAACAGCAGGAAAATACAAATGTGAATCTCAGAATAATGGAATAACTATCATATTTCTTTTTGTTTCTATCTTTTCGTATTTTCCAAATTATCTGAAATGCACATTTAGAACTTTAAGAAGAATAAAACAATAAATATCATTTTTTAAAGAAAATTAAGTAGCCTAAACTGAGCACAGTGGCATGTACCTGTAGTCCCACCTACTTGGGATGATGGGGCAGGAGGATCACTTGAGCCCAGGAGTTTGAGTCCAGCCTGGGCAACTTGGTAAGACCCCATCTCTGAAATAAATAAATAAATAAATAAAGTAGCCTAAATGCAGCACCTCCCTCTTTTATCCTGCACCAAAATATCAGATAAAATGAATCCAAATAAATTCAAAGGTTATTGGTAGAGACAAAATATTTAGACCTTGTAGTAGGTCCTGCATTGGTTTTATAATAGATTGCAAAATTTCCAAGTAGATAAAACATAAAATAGAATTGTATACTTCCATGATATACATTTTTTTATATTTTAATGACAGAATCTTAACTGTGCGCACACACACACACCCAAAAACATTTTACCACGCTAGATACTTTGTTAATTCAAATTTTAACAAGCTCTTGCATGAAACTTTCTTAAAACTGCTTTCAATACTGACATTTCCATTTTCTGGGACCCTTAAACATATTTGTTAGTTCTTTCTTTTTATTAATAAATATGTATTGAACACTGATCAGAGGCTAAGCACTATACTAATGACAAAGGATACATTAGTAAATAAATCAGATATGATCTGTTCATTTTCTCTCACTGTCACTAGGATATAAGCACCAATGAATACTAGGCAAATACTCATTACAGTGACAAACAGTTCTATAAAAGTAAAAGAGCCAAGTGGGGGCCCAGTATCCATCAAGAAGACTTCTATGAAGGATGAAGAAAAACCAGCCACAGAAATAGCATTCTTGGCAGTTGGGACAGTATATGCAAATGTCCTGAGGCAGAAAGGCATTTTCTGTGTTTTAGGAACGTCCAGGAATCCAGAGTAGCTCAGGGAGTATAACTGATGGGAGGATGACATTGGGCGGGGTTGCAAAGGAAGTTGGCAGGTATTACAGCAGGCAGTGATTTCTGCAGGCCCTGGTAAGGTGTTGGATTTGCTGCCGCAGAAGCCAATGAAGATGAAGGGTTTTTTTCCCACTGAAGCAAGTGCTTAAAAAACTTTTTATTATATTGTTTATATTATATTAACTAAATACAAACTCACAGGAAGTTGTAAAATTAGTAAAGGTTTCTGTGTACCCTACACCCAGTTTCCCCAAACAGTAGTATCTTATATTTGTGTAGTATAATATCAAAATT
>VSMD01038234.1:0-89579 GCA_008750895.1 Mirza zaza | reverse complement strand
GGATGGTCATGCTGGAGACTCGGACTTGTGGGGGGGGGGAGGAGGGGGCATTTATTGAAACCTTAAAATCTGTACCCCCATAATATGCTGAAATTAAAAAAAAAGAAAAATAATAATAATAATAATAAATGCCTATGTTACTGGTTTATGTAAAAAAAAAACAAAAAACAAAAAACTTGTGTCTTGACTCCTGCAGTCTATGAGATAAAAATGCTGAAAATTGAAAAGCTTTCAAAGCTAACACAAGAGCCCTTCCTCTTCAATTTCTGACCATTTTATTCAATGTGCATGTGAGAGATGTGCAGTTACTGGGCATTTACTATGCACTAAGTGCTGTGCTAGGTGCCTGATTTCACTTTGCCGTCTTCTTAAATCTAGAATTTCTGAGAAAGATACGAAGTCCAGAAGAGATAGGAATTTAGTAGGTTTCCAAAATGTCACATATTCCAACAGTGGTTTGCAAATTAAAATATATACAACTCCAGGGTTACCAATGAACACTCACAGGGGAGAGGCTGGGCCCAGTCTCCCTCACAACACTAAACTCCAACTAGAACAACTCCAGTTTGATCCATTTTATATAGTAATGATCCATGTTTTTCTTAGTTTTTTTTTTGTTGTTGTTTTAAAAACTGTTCATAAAACCTTAGTTTTAAAGTTTTATTGCTTAAAATGTTTGAACCCCCGGACTGTGCCACATTCCCTGATAGAAATGCAGAGGCTCAGGAATGTTGTACCCTAATCCAGAATCAAGCCCAGCTCTTTTGCATCTGAGCTCCATATACCTTCCACTAGGCCACTCCGCCTAAGAGGCCTCTGTCCCCTCCTCCCTGGTACACTGCTGTGGCCACGTGGTAGAACCTTCCTAGAACCCGAGCTCCCACCCCGGCCTCACCCAAGCCTGCCCAAGCCTCCAACATTCTTTTTCTGTTTTTCTTTCCTTGAAAACAGATAGGAAGTTGGGAGTCGCTGCACAGGAATGTGCCTGTTCCCCATTACAGCTCTTCTGGGGCTGTAACCCGAGTGGGCTGGGGCCAGACCCCCACACGTTCCTTTATCCACTCAGACTTGAGCCTTGCTCTCATTACCTTCCGCAGAAAAGGTTAATCATGATTCCGCTGCAGCTTCAGAACCAACCCAACAAAGCACGGAGCAATTTTTCTAAAGGCCACACCCGCTACCTCGATTCTCGCTCCTTTCAGCAGTCCCCCAATCCTCCTCCTTGTTTTCCCTCTCTCTCCCTTTCCCTCTCACCCCCTCGCTTCTGATTGAGTTGAGGTCACAGTCAAAGCCGGCCACAAGAACAAATTGAAAACAGGTTGGGAGAAAAGCAGCAAAGAAATTCCAGAATGGAAGAGGAGGGGGTGGGGATGCAATGAGTTATTTAGCCCAGGTGAGGGGAAAGGTCCCCAGCTCAGGGCTCCATCTTCTTTTCAGGAAAACACCGAGGGGATCTGGGGTTGCTGTGGGCCTGGCTTCCCTATCCTGCTTTGCTGTAGTGCCCAGGGACAAGCCCGGCTCCCTCTGCAGCTCCCCACGTTTCCTTTACTTGGGCAAATGCAGAAAGACATTCTGAGACCTTGTCGGTGACAAAATGCATCTTTAAATGCCTCACACCCATCAGTTGCAGTTGGTTTGTTTCTTACAGAACATGATGTTATTTTAATGTATGTAATGACTCTCACCTTTATCATAATGGCAGTAGGAGACGGAGGAAAGAGAGTGGGTTTGAGGGGCAGAAGGGACCTAGTTTTGAAGCCAGGCTCAGCACCTATGAACTATATTACCTAGGGATAGATGATTTAACTCTCAGAGACTGCTTCTTCAGCTGAAAAAGAGATGACCACAGCCATTTCAGAGAATCAGGTGAGGATTAGAGAAGATAACAGATTACACCTGATACATGGACCATTTACAAAATTCAGTGTTCTCCTAACCCCTGCTACCTTACCCTCACCGGGTCTTATTAATTTGTCTGATGGCAAAATTTTTAGTTGTCACACTCAGTTGCTTTTAGGTATCTAACTCCTTAAAACTTTCCTGTTTTTTGCAAAATGGAAGTGATTTTAGAAGGAAGGAAAGAAGACAGAAAGCAAGCAATGAAAGAAGCAAGGAAAGAAGGAATGGAAATGTTTATATACCTCTTATTATATGTCATCAACAATGCTAGATATTTTTACTTATGTTATCTTGTTTAAACATTCAAAACAACCTGTCTTGATTAAAATTCAATGCAACTTAATGAAGTAAGTTAATTGTGCTTTTACAAATGCACAAGGAAGGTTAAATAGCTTACCTACAGAGATCCACCCAGGAATGGTAAAGGCTGGAACCAGGATATTTGGGAGCCAAAGTCTGTGCTTTTCCTACCACACATTTGCCTCCAGAGTGCAAGGTGCTTAAGGCAGGAATAGTGTTTTTGGTCATCTTTGTGTTACACGTGTCCAACATGAGGCTGGCCATACAGCTATTTACTGAACTCTATGAAATTGAACTTTAGTGGTTGAAGTTCAATCACTGGATCCACTCCCATTTCCTAGCTGGATCCACTGGATCCACTCCCAACACCAGCACCTGGCATTAGAATTCTCTTCCTTGAGCTAGCCAGGGTGCATCCTTAATGATCTATCTGTAGTAAATAGGAAGCACATGGCACTGAAAGAAAAATAAGGGCTCCAAAAAAGGCAACGTGCTCTAGAAAATATCTAGAGTGCCTATGTGCCAGGCATTGTGCTAAGAGACTTCTGACTAATCCTCATGCCCGCCCTCTAGTGGGCATCTGTTGCTTTGACTTGCTGTGAAGCCATGCCTTTTTCTGCCAAGAGCACCCGGTATTCCACTGGGGAACCAGCCCTTCCCCAATCTCAGTCAATATGATTTAGCTGGAGCTAAGGCCCCCTCCACCCTTCAGAGACTGGCATGTGAACAGCGGTCAGACATTCCATGTTAGAGGCCAAAAAACAAAAAACAACAAAAACAAAAATACCAAGCGACACAAGTGACTGGGGCCTGATCCATCAGACTAACTCCTGGGACGGGGAACAAGTCTTAATGACATCATTTGAAGACCTGGACCCAGCGGTGTCTGAAGCTAGATCTATCGTTGGATATTTCAGATACGTGAGTCGATAATTTTTTTCTTTTCCGCCAAAGCTAGTTTCCTTTTGTTTTCTGTTACTTGCAATCAGCAGTCCTACCAGATATAAATCCTGTGAGGTAAGTTTGATGATTGCCATTTTGTAAGTGAAAAAGAACGTCTGCAGATCTAAAGCAAGTTGCCCAAGGTCATTTTCCATGTAAATAACAAGGCTGGAACTCAAATTCAGAGCTGTCTGACTCCAAAACGGGAGCCTTTCCTATCATCAATCACCGCCTAGGATGAGGGGTACAAAGGCTCTATCACGCAGCAAGAATTTGCTGAGTGTCTCCAATGTCCTGCTTCCTCTGGCCCAGTCCTCACTTCTTGGGCTCCCTTCCTCACTCACTCATCCTCCCTCCCCACCTCACATGCCAAACATGCTCCTACCACAGGGCCTTTGCACCTGGGGCTTTCACACCTGGAGAGCTCTTACCCCTATCTTTGCATGTCTCCCTCTCCTTTCCTAGATCCCTGTTTAAGTGTCACTTCCTCAGAAAGGCCTCCAGCCACCCAGTCTGAAGGAGCATCCACTGTCACCCTCTACCCATATCTTCTTTCCTTACTTCACTTCACAAAATCCATGGCTATCTCTCACATGTTGACAACTTGCTGTACTGTCTATATCCCCCACTGTAAGCCCAGTGAGCCCCGTTACCTTTGTGCACTTACAACGGTGCCCGTATACAGCAGGTTACCCACAAATATTTGCCTAGCGAGTGAATGTATCTACTGGGTACTGTAAACTGAGCTGATGGCTGGGAACACACACGTAAAGAAGAACATCTTAGTTTGAGTTGCCTTGAAAGCAGAGCCTAAGACAATGGCTTGGGTGCAGATGGTTTATTTGGGAGAAGATAGCAGGAAGCAGGCATAGGGGGAAAGGGAGACAGAGACAGGGAAGAGGAAAAGTCAATATAGAAATGTGTCAGCAAGTTGGCTGTTGTGCACAATGGGAGCTCGATTCTGCAGGGACCTTTTAAGAAGTGAACGGGACTGGAGCACTTCTCCCCTAATTTCTGATCCTCATTGGTTATGTCCCCCACCCAGGGGCATTAATTTCCCCACTTTTTTTTTTTTTTTTTTTTTTTTAGCTATCCTTGCACATGGGCGTAGGGAGCTCCATCAGTCTTGCACAAGGAAGTGGGGCAGAAATTGCAAGTGTGCATCTGAGGTCACTGGCAGCACAGAATAAGCCTGGGTGTGCATAGAACTGCTCCCCACAGCTGTGCCTGAGAGAGACATGGACCAAGAGGCTATGACAGGGCCCCAGAGTTATCTGCTATAAAAATATGTTCTCTGCCTTTGAGGAGTTTGTGGAAAGAGCAACTGACATGTCTTCCTCACTCATCGAGGTTGAGAACAAACTTGTTAGCCCCACCGCTGACACAGTTCACAAGCAGTTATCAAACACCCTCTAGGTGCCAGGGAAAGGACTACAACTGTGGACACAGCTCTGAATCCCACGAGCAAAGCCCCTTCCCTGTGGTGCTGACAGTTTAGCAAGGGAGAATTGCAAGGGCTGCCTTTATGTGCAATCCGCCTACGAGTCCTGCAACTTATTATTAAAACAGAATTTAATAATATTGACCATAGCATTAATATGCACTTGGCTAATCGAGCCTTCCCTTTTCTATAGTTGGATGAATTAGGGCCATTTAAGCCCTCGTCATCCCCACTATCTCGAGGACAAATGATGCCAATGGGTTTAACTGCAGTGGGTATTGCTAACATGTGTGAGGAGAGCTGATGTGGGGACCAGACTAGGGAGGAGAAGGAAGGTCATTGGAAAGCCAGGTCCCCTGCTGGACCACAGTGTGTGTTCATCACCTTTGAAGAACTCACTCATGGGTGGTTTTCTTTCCTTTTAAAAATCACTATCAAGAGGTGTACAACTGTACAATATGCTTCTCATCAGATTCTCAGTTCCTCTCGTACTTCCAACTTTCTCTGGGCTTCATTCACATCATTCAGCATCTCCTTCTCTATGCAAAAAGGCAAAACCCACGAGGCTGCTGATGGTGGGCCCCATGAGCCCCTCTGTCCACAAATGCGATGAGACAGCACACTATCTGGCAGGGTTGAAGCGAGTGTTTTCATTTTGTATGGAAGAAAAGAGCGGCTCAGAGAGTTAAGGCAAGTTGCCCAATCACACAGCTGCTACTTAGTGAAGCTAGGATTTGAACCCAGGTTGATCCAATCCCAAAGCCTGCAGCCTCTCCACCACGATGCACACTTCCTAATTGCCCCGTCTCTGTGAGCCTCAGTCTCCTCCTCTCTAAGAGAAGGATGTCAGTCTCTCCTCTGCAAGGGAGTCATGAGAAGTGAAATAAATTAAGTCTATAAAAGTAGTTTATAATCTGCAAAGCATGACGCACATGTTAGGGGTTATGGTTAAGGGAAATTCACAGAGTGCCAGGCAAGGTGACAGAAATGTCAGATAGCTACTTCTGGAGTTAGCAGGAGGAAGAGGAGGCCTCCTTTGGGAGGTGTGTTAATGTTTATCCCTGAGGACATACCAGGGCACACAAAGTGTGACAGTAAAGAACTCTTCTCCTGCCAGTTCTCTGAAGAGGTGGCATCTTCTCTTCCATCGTCTCAGCTGAAGTTCCACGTCTTCAGACCCCCTGCCCACCCGGTCCAATGCAACCCCTCCTGCCTGCTCTTGACTGTGCCTCATCCTAGAACCCTTGTTTTTTTCTTCCAAGCACTAGTGACATCCTGTACTTGCTGTGTTTGTCAGTTTATTTACCTCTTTATTTTCATTTTATTACTAAACTGTTAGCTCCATGAGTTCAGGAGCCTCGTCCACCTTGTTCTTGATTTCCCCGGTGTCTAGCAGAGTGTTGGGGGCATAGTAGTTACTCATCAAAGATCCACTGAATGAATGAGGGAGGGGTCAAGCCAGAAAGGTAACTAACGACTCACCCAAGGTTTTGTAAACATGTTGAGACAACTCAGGCTCATGCTTTAAGTTTTGGCTCATACCCAGTATCTTTCACAAAGCTCTTTTTGGCCACCCTTTGCCTCTGTCCAGTAAGGTTTAGGGGCCCTCATCTGGGTTCCCAGTGTTCCCTGTGTCTCCTTCCATTGTGGTGCTCAACTCGTTGTCTCGTGATTACCTAGTTAGTTGTCTTCCTCCCCCATGGACAGGGAGAATTTATGGAAGGGACCTGGCCTGTCTTAATGACCATCTGAGCCCTAGAGCCTGGGCTTAGGCAGAATGAGTGAGTCAATGAACAAGCTCGGCTTCCTTTCCCAGCTGGAAGAACTCCCATGAGCTGGCAATGCTAGGGCTTCACTGTGCAAGGACCTTTGGGTTGTGTTGAAAGAGCAATCCAGTGAGACCACTGGATCCCATGTGAAAGGGCCCTGAACAGGGATCCAGGAGACCGGCCTGTGCCCCTGCCTCCCTGTGTGACACTGTAAAACTCAGTTCGCCTCCACCTGCCAGAGCAAATGACCATTATAGAAAGAATGCCCGTCTAGCTCTCTCCTTTACCCACTTTGATAGTTCGCCCCAATATTCTGATTCCTCTTTATTTTCCCCTATGTTTTCCTAGCATTTTGCTTCCTCAGTCTTGGCCTGGGCTCTTTGTCTACCTGCCAGAGAGCCTCACACCCCAGGAAATCTCCCCAGTTAATGTTATTGCTCCTTGATGTCTGCCTTGCCCTGGATGCCCTGCCCAGCTGAGCCCACCCCCGCCGTCCACACTGGCTGCCCATCAGCCCTTAGACTCTTCTCTCCCTTTCCAACGAGGACCACCTCTCTCTTCCCACAGCCCTCTCCTTTTGTAAAACCCATCACAGTTTATGGTGCATGCCCTCCTCCCCATCTCATCATACTTAAGCTTCACAGATGCTTGGTGAGGTGGACACGCCATGGTAGAAGTGAAAATTCCCATTTGACAGAAGGGAAACTGAATCCCAGGCAAGAAACGTGTCTACCTGAAGAGGTACTGGACCCGATCACAGGTTTCTAATTCCCAATCCAGTACTTTGCAGCAGTACCATGTGCTCTTTTCTCTTCACTCAGGCTATGAGCTGAGTCATGACTAATGCAGCCTTATAACCACCCCACTGCAGTGGCTGACAAGGAACCCACCCTCACTGAGTCCTCCACACATGTTTACTGAGTTACATGATTAAATTCGCTAAGGCACCAATATTAAATTCCCTGTGGGGAGGAAAAAGTAGCAGAACAGACAATACTGTGCTCAGCCCTGAGTCTGAGTACTGACCTTGCTAAATGACTCTAGGCAAATGACTCTATCTTTCTAAGTCTCATTTTCCACAACTGTAAAATGGATGTGAAAATACCTATCTCAATGGAATCTATGAAATCTTATGAGAATTTAGATAGTGTATGCAGAGCACTTAGCATACTGTCTTGTACATGGTAAATAACAAATGGCTATTGTTATTATTACTGTTATGAAAAAATACAAAGTCATGGAGCATTTCGTAGGGGGGGGCACAGAAAAGAAAAATGCAACAAATCAGGGAAAGTGAGTTACCCTCATGTATTCAGCACCACTCACTCCTTCCAAATCAGAATTGGACAAACTATGTGCCCAAAGATTAAAAAATGCTGAATACCCAGAGCTTCCCCTCCCTTTTCTAAATATAAACCTTAAAGTCCATGGTTAGCAGATAGCTGGGAAATCTTCGGCAGATAATGGAGCCTGTTTGTCTTTCTTCTTCTCCCCTAAGGTGGGAGAAGAACTCAAGCTTCAAACCGAAACCTGACCAGGACCCTCCAGAGGCACCCACTGGGGACCACATGGAGGCACCAGGAGGATTGAATGAGATCCTGAGCCCTTTCCGTTCCCCACACCCACTGGCCATCTACACTCCGCACATGCACGCAGACGAAAGTGCACATCCCCCTTCCCACCCCATCCCTGGAAGCAGCAGCATCCAGAAGGGTGTAGAGAAGGCCTGGGCAAAGATGAGTCAGGTTTTCTGGTCGTGCGAGCAACACCACTTCACCAGGATGAGGTGAATCACTGAGAAGGAGGTGGGGCCTGGGAGGTGGCAGAGAGAGGTAGAGTTCCAAGACTGTGTCTCTGTGTGTGTGTATGTGTGTGTGTGTGAGACAGAGAGAGAGAGAGAGAGAGAGAGAGAGAGAGAGAGAGAGAGAGAGAGAGAGATGGACAGACAGACAGACAGAGATGGAGACAGAAAAAGACCAAGAGACACAAGAAGGAAGGAAGGAAAGAAGGGTCAACCACAGGCCCTCCACTGGACACAGATGCCCTTAAGCACGTGACCAGGGCAGCTCGACCTCAGGTGCCGGCTCTCCCAGGGGCACACGGTGTGGGAGGGGAAGGAGGGAGGAAAATGAGTGGGTGATCGTCATTTTTACCCAACTCCCCTCATCGACCCCTCCCACCCACATACAGGTTGTTTTCATTCAATTACAATGACGTTCTTGCTTCTTCACTTATATTAAAACTTTCCTTTAAATAGAGAAGAGGAAATAAATTCTCTCTGTAATCCACAATGAAAACTCTAAAAGGGTTTTTAGGCTTGGAAAATTTTGGCTGGTCAGTTTTTCCTACTTTTTAATAACCGCCGTGGGTTACCCTGAACAAGTAAGTATGTTTTATAAGCTTCTAATTCATACCTATCCCTGTGAGTTTATAGCTTTACATACACTATATATATATATATATATCTCATATATATATCAAATATATATATGACACACAAATATACGTAATATACGTAATCACACACACACACAAATACTTACATATATGAATGTGTATGTCTGTACTGTAAGTAATCCCTCAAATTTGTACAGCTCATAAGGTTTACAAAACACTCTCTCTCCTCATTTGATCCTCACAGTTAATCCTGCGAGGCAGGCAGGTTAGGATTATCACCCCCAGTTTACAGGGACCTGTGGTCAAGATAGAGGCTCTAGGACTCACAAGTCTCCAAAATGTCGCAGTCCATATCACAGTTCCTCTCTCCACAGTCACACAGTCTGATTGCATGAGCTTAGGTAGTGCAGTGCCCAATTCTGGATGTGCAAGGACCCAAAGCTAATGGCAAGCCTGGGCCGTCATCTGTTTCCAGGCTTCATTTTACAGACTGGAAGACTAAAAGCTCAGAGTATCACCGCTAGCCTAAATTGTGCTTCTGGGCAAATCAGACAGAAAAAGAAAAGAGCATCTCTTCCTTAAAACCCTTTCCTTCCATGTATTTGAAAATTTGTCGGAACAAGACACTCCATCAATGATTAATACATATCTGTGATGTCCACAGTTGGAATGGTGAGCTTAGATGCAGTGCACTGTAAAACCTGTGCAACTATACCTGACTTCCCTGGGAGGGGATGCTCAGCCAAAGTCAGGGAAGAGAGAACAGCAAAAGGGAAAGAAAGGAAGGTCAGGTGAGAGAGGGACCACCTGATTTTCTGAGGTCTAAAAAGACATCTCATTTTACTTAAAGGACAACTAAGAGAAGACTAATTCATGTTTATTAAGCACTTAATCCTTCCTGATGCTTACAGTAACCCTTGAAAGTGGGACATTAACTACTGTTTGCATTTCTGTCTTGCTTTCTCAACTGATAATAATATTATTATTAACAATGACAATGATAATTCATAAGATTTAAGCATGTACAATACTAGTTACTATGCCTGGTACTTCATATACATTCCATTTCAGCTTCACAACAACTCTATAAGAGAGCTATGTCCACAAATTGACAGATGAATATATCAAAATTCAGAGAGGTACAGTAATTTGCCCAAGGTCACTTGGTAAATTGCACAGGTGAGATTTGGCTTTTATAAGGAAGGGTAGAGGTTAGAGGTACTTCCACATCCTCTGAATGTGACTGAAATGCTTCGCATTCTGAATACTCGCTATCCTGGCACATCAGAAGAACCCTACTTTGCATTTGGGGCCTCAGTATCTCTGACTTCTCATTCTGTGTGCTTTCCAGTATCTCACAGTCGACTCCTTCCTTTAATCGCATTGATGCACAAAACCTAGGAAATCTAGGAAATGTATCCATGGAGTGTCTGCTCCTGCCCAGCCTCTCCCCGGTGCCCAACTTGTCTATTTCCACCTCCCCTTCACTGGGTGCCCAGTGAATGCCAATGGATATGAACAGTCATCATAAAAAAGAAAGACAAAACAAAACCAGAATCAGAAGTCTGCCACAATATGCAAAGCACCATCTTTAGATTCCAATAGAACTGGACCTCCTGCCTTTAGCACCTCCTTGTGTAAAACAGAAATAAGAAGTACTACCTCTCTGATGGGGTGTTTTTAAAGGATTCAATGTAATGTAAAATGTCCAACCTAGTGTTTGCCCTTGATGCGAAAAATATATTCCCAAGGCAAGGAGAAGTGGCTATGGATCGAGGCACTCATGTTGCACTAGAACTTTACAGTGTATGTGGCACTTATTAGTAGGCCATTCACTATGACTCCAGTTACAGCTCATTCTGCTCTCCCTTTGCTGACTGTATTTCAATGACTATACCCTCCTTGGTGCTCACTGAGCATGCCCCAGGGTCTTTGCTACTGCTATGTCCTCAGCCTGGAGCAGCCTTTATCCAGCGAGCCACACAGTTTACTCCCTCACATCTTTCAGGTCTGTGCTCAAATGTCACCTCCTTAGAGAGGTACGCCCTGATATCCTTAACTAAAAATAGCACCCCCCAACCTCTATCCCCATTTTATTTTTCTTTCAAACACTTATCATTCTTTGACCTTCTATGGTACATCTATTATTTTATCATCATCCTCTCCCCACCAGAACATAGTTCCAGGATACAGGAGCTAGTTCAGTGCCTTATCCTCAGCTTCTAGAATAGTATTTCGTACACGCAAGTGCTCAATAAGTGGTTACTGTACGACTTAATTCATCATTCTTCATGAAATTCTGAGGGGCTTAACAAGGCTGGCATTCTGATACCCATTTTTACACATGAATAAACTGAAGCTCAGGGAGGTGAGGGAACTTCTCCAAAACCCTTCAGCTGGTAAGTGACAGAGGCAGGACTAGCAAACTGAGCTGCCGGACTCAAATCCAAAGTTCTTTCTATTCCACTAAGTTGTATTTCCTGTTATTGCTCCTCTTCACCTCCAAGTAGACTCTGGGAAATGGGTGTTATTTGGGATTCTATCTCCTAGGTGAGAGGCCACAAGAGATGGAGGAGGTGTGATTTTTCCGTGTGTTCTCCACCCAGACACAGTCCTCGCTAGAGTTCTGTGGCCACACTAGAGCCCTGGCCCTCAACTGGGAGTAGGCAGACCAGCCACTAGCAGCCAAAAGGAGGAAGGGATTGGTAGGTTGGGGGAATGTGGGAATGGGGCAGGGAGAGGATTGCGGTAGCCATCCCCAAGGCTCCAGAGAGCAAGGCAGAGAAGCCCAGTTGCCCTTTCAGAGTAATTTCCACTCTGTAAAGAGATGACGACTTATTCATCATTGCCTGAGGTTTCCACTTGCCCAGTGGGGATGGCCAAGTCCTGCAGCGGGGGGAGCAACTCCTGACCCTCCAGTCCCCCGGGCAGGACAGGAACCTGGGCTTGGACTTGGGCTGTTCTCTGACTGACTTTCTACTTTGCGACTCACAAGCCCTCTCTGGACCTCGGCTCTCTCATCTATTTAAAGAACTATTGTTGGGCCTAGAGCAATTCTGGAGATTGGTTTGGGGAAGACAGTGTAGAGAAAAAGCATGGGCCGTGGACTGGACCAAGCACTGAGTCTCTTGCCACAGGCCAGACACTGTGCTAGGCGCTCACCATACACAATTCCCTAATCCTCACAGAAATACTGCGAGGCTGGCATTAGGATGCTCATTTTGCAGTTGAAGAAATGGAGGTACAACACCAGGGATCATCTCCTAACTCACACAGACAGCAACAGTTTTGAGACTAGAACTCGGGGCTAGCCAGGCTCTTAAGAATTTGCCCCTCTCAAACATGAAGTTGAAAGATTGTCACCTGACATCCTTGAAGTCAGAGCTGGGGCTCTTAATGACCAATGAAGTGAATCTTCTATTTTTCCAGAGGGAGAAACAGGCACAGAGTGGAAAGTGATTTACCTGAGGTCACACAGCAGGATAAAAGGAGTCCAGTTAGAACCAAACCAGACTTTTCTACCGAACTAGAAAGTGAATGAATGTGTCAATGGTAGGTCTACATTTTATCGTTATTGCCCAGTTGAGAAGAAGGTGGGAAAGAGTGTGCCAAAGGTCTTCTAAGAAAGGTTTCTCTCTCTCTTAAGACAGAAGCACAGAAAGAGAGTCCGTGTCTGCTTCTGAACATATGTGGATACAGCACTCAGCAGCCTTGCCAGCCATTCTGTGACCCACGCCATGTAGCCATCGTGCCACCAGCCCAAGGAAGGAACCGAGGCGCAGTTGGAGGCATAAACAGACACAAGGGCATTTCAGAGAGCTGAAGGCCTGAAATGACATGTTTGGATATACCCTACTCTGGGACCTCTGATAACAGGAGGATATACATTCCCTTGTCATTTAAACCAATTTGAGTTGAGGTCACTGTCACTAGCAGCCAAAGGCCATCTGACTGCTTCCTGTGGCTCTTACACACAGACTGCCTTGTAACCCAGTCACAGTTCTCACTTACGGTGTTACAACCTATTGAGTAATAAGTCAGGAGTTATTAGTCACAAATAAAAAAGATAAAATAATTAAGAGTGTTTGGTTTTTTGGATAATTTAGACCAATGGTCCTCCAACTTTATCATGCATCAGAAACACCCGGGAAGTCTGGCTAAAACACAGAAACCTATCTCCAAAATTATTAATTCAGTAGGTCTGAATTAATGGGGCTTAAGAATTTAAATTTCTGGCCAGGTATGGTGGTTCATGTCTGTAATCCCAGCATTTTAGGAGGCTAAGGTGAGAGAATTGCTTGAGTCCAGGAGTTCTAGACCAGCCTGGGCAACATAAGGAGACCCTGTCTCAACAAGAAATTTAAAAATTAACCAGGTGCATTGGCACATGCCTATAGTCCCATCTACTCAGGGGCTTAGACAGGAGAAGGATCACTTAAGTCCAGGAGTTCAAGGCTGCAGTGAGCTATGATCATGTCACTGCACTCCAGCTGGTGTGACAGAGAAAGACTCTGTCTCAACAACAACAACAACAAAAAAAAACAAAGTTATGTGCACATATGGAAGTAAAATTCAAAGAAAATTAGCTAGGTGGAGGAGGGGAGGAGGGAATGGGTAAAATCACACCTACCAGGTACAAAGAACACTAACTGACTGAGGGGCACACTTATAATTTCAGTTCAAACTATATAAAAGTGGATTATGTAACTAAAACATATGTACCCCTGTAAAATTCTGAAATTAAAAAAAAGAGTTTAAATTTCTAACAAGTTCCCAGGTAATGCTATTGCTGCTGGCCTAAAGATAATATTTTGAAAACTGATTGAGACAATTGTATAATAGCTTCCCTCCCAGTTATTTGCATATAAATATGATTTCTTGAGCAGGAGGGAAAAAAAGTAGAACTACAGCTAGTAGTCAGGCACCTGGAAACTTCTAGGGAAGCAGGTCTTGCATGGACTACCATCCTTCACCTGCATCATGCAGAAATAAGGGTTGAGATTCAAGGTCCAGATGCCTAGTGCTTTAGACTCAGCTTACAATACAGGAACAATAACTGAGAGATAATAGAATGAGTATCCTATTTTCATTCCCTGCTGGACGCAGCAGCTGACATGTTGGAGAGATCACAAAGGAACTAACTATTGTAATTATCAGTGTGTCATTATAATCACTTAGACTTTATAAATTCCTTCTACATCCATCATCTCATTTAATCTTCATAATGACACTGTAAGGATGATCATTATGATTATAAACAGGATGAGGAGGAAGAGGAGGAGGAAAAAGAAGAATTACAAGGCAGAAGAGAAGTAAAAGGAGGAAGAAGACTCCAATTGTACAGATTTGGAAACTGAGGCTGAATGACTTGTCCCTGTCTTCCAGCAAATAAATTACTGTGCTAAGACTCAAACCCAGGTCTATCTGTCACTAAATTCTCCACCAAATCATACAGTTTTCAGAGAGTTGGCAAAGGCATTAACTGTGGATAAGAAAAGTAATATGTAGGAATGTTAGGGCTATCTTACCTTCCAAAGTAAAGCTAACTTCTGGCTTCAGAAACACCTCATGTGCCCTAATAACACACTAAGTATCTTCATTCACCTTGAAACAGCAAAAGCCCCCAAAATGAGGCAAAAAAATAAAAAAACAAGGATAAATCAAAATAACTACCAAAATGTTGTAGGAGACTCTTCCATGACCTCACTCAAGACTATTACCTGTTATTTAAGATACAGTTCTAAGGGAGTGTGACTTTCTCATTACTAAGCCGATCATATAATTCAGAGACCATCCTTTTTAATGACAGTTACAAGAAGTGATAGAAGGCAGTACTGTAATGAAGGAAGAGACAGAAAGACCATCAAAAGCAGACACAGGAACTCATATTTGCTCTTGAGATGATTTAAACACTTTAAAATGGACATTTTGATCAAAAGGAAAGGAAAGACCATGAAAAAAAAAAAAAAAGAAGTAGCAGCCTACCTATTTCCCTGAGTAAACCCAAAGCATTCAATCACCAGCAGAGCTGGCTCAGGCTCTCAGGATGGCATGGTACAGAAGAAAGAGCATGGTGATCTTGAATAGGTCACTGAACATCTCTGAGCCTCTACCTCCCCTTATTTATAATTGAAGGTCATCACACATTCCTTGCAGCATCGTGAGGACTGGTAGTATGATACAGAAAGACCCTAACAGTCTCTGGTCCAAAGTAGGTTCTAAATAATAGGGAGCTCTTGTGATTTTGATGATGATGCGTGTATGAGCCAGGGAGGCAGAGAAGAGACTCAGGTGGGGTGGCTGCCAGGTTTGGCTTGTGTAGACACGGGCACTTCCTATTTAGCCAGGACTTTGACATGAGCTTCAAATATTATTTCCAAACTCATAATTTGCTAAACCAAGCAGTTCATGGGCCTTACTTCACAAATTATTACTTTGCTATTTCAAAAGCCTCCCATAACGAGAACCAGCCCTCCACACGGCAGGCAAAGAATCAGAGCTGAGTCCCACAAGGAAAGAATTCTCGCAGGGTCTACAACGCATGGAATATATTTTATGGCCAGTTCTGGTTGGATTTTTAGCAAGGAAGAAAAGGCCAAAATGTTTTATGAAAAAAAAAAAAATCACAGTGGCATAGATTAGGACTGAGATATGTCTTGTTCTGAAACTGTGACTGTGAATATCATGGATGATGTCTCTCCTTGTCATGGGCAGAATATTTCCAACATGGGTTGGACTCCCTGGTGAAAGGAAAAGAAAAGTCGTTCTTGGTGGGAGAAAGAATATGGGGCTCCTATTTTGGAGTGGCTTCTGCGTATGTCTGCATCCCTCACCAGGGCAAGCAAAACGTCTCTTAAAATTTTTGGTATAGCCTTCCCTAGGAGGTGCTGTGTGAAATGTAACTGGATTGACTGGAAGCCAAGCGGACTGCTGCAACACAGTGCTTTACTATTTGAGCCATAGATCGTAACCAACATGGGTGCAAGTGTTTCCATGGGAAAATGTGGTCAGAGTTCCCTTCCGTGCTGAGGTGCCAGAAACACCTTTCCCTTGCAGGCTTTCACTGCCTTCTGAGAGGCTGTGTGGTGTAATGGAAAGAGCTCTATATTTGGAGCAAGACAACATGTGTTCCAGTCCAGTTTTCCTGCTCTGTGAATTGAATGACCCTAAACTCTCTAAGTCTCAGTTTCCTTCTCTGCCCAACAGGCATAAAAGCTCCTACTCCTTTGGGGGTTTTGTGAGCAGAAAAAAACATAACGTTGGCAGAATCACTTTGAAAACCATAAAGCTCCCGATACAATTCTGAAGAGTCGCTAGTAACTCTCCAATCTGCAGGCATGTGAGCCCCTCACCACAACTTCCACAAGAAAGTCGACAGTCACTCCTCAGGGTTACATGGCCAAGGGACCCACTCCTGTCTGTAGAGATGTTCCTGCTTCTGTCTCTGAGCTGCCTAGGCATCTGTGATCCAAGAGCTTTGACTTCCAAAATTCACAACTGGCAACAAACAGAGGACTAAAAGAGACCAATGGCTGGAACATATGCAGACAATATGTGGTGTAGAGCATGCTGCTTCTTGGGGCCCTCCTGACAGAGTGCAGATTGGGCGATGGAAAGTGTGGCATAAGAGGAAGCACCAGAGTACAAGAGCAGGTGACTTATTAGGGCAGGGGGTGGAACTTGCTAATGCACTCTCCCATCATCCAATCTGAGTTCATTTGCCAACCATTGGTAGCTTCTGCCCTTTATGGCCACTGAAGCATGTTAATAAACCATGCATCAGATTAAAACTTGCATCCAAAAGCTATTCATCTCATCTCTAACAATGGTCCTTAAATTTGAGTGATTTTGGCAACCCAGGGCAGTAGCCACAGTAGAATTGTTAAAGCAAGCCACCTATATTCCATAGTAATGGCAGAAGGAAGTACTGAACATTCCCAGTGTGTCTTCTCACTCCTTTATGCTGCAGGTGCCAACCTGACCAAAGCTCTTACCATACTGGATTCCTGCTGAAATGTCCTTAATAATTCTCCATGGGCCTCAGAAAAAGGTCTAGGCTCTTTTGAGTCACCCTAGATAATGCAGCTGGACCCACCATTCCAGATCCACTCTTTCCACAAACCATCCCTCCCAGATGCATCCCTGAACACAGCTCACAATTTCATACCTCTCGCTTTTGCCTATGTTGTTCCCTCAACTTGGTGGGTCATTCCAGCTTATTCTCTGTCCCCAACAGGGTCCCTTTTATTGAAATCCCACTCATTTTCAAGGCCCCATTCAAGTGCCATGTTCTCTAGGAAGACTCTCTTGATCTAAAACCCTTTCTACAGCCCTCTCCTTTTCTTTCTCTCTAATCTGCAGCTGACTTCTATTATTTGGTGCTAATTTCATTCACACAGAGGACAGAAGAAGGTTCAGATTTATGCACATGCTTCAGCCCCTCCCACATTCACGTCTACCACATCATGGAAACCTCTAAATGCCCCTCTTTCCTTATCCATAGTGTGGGGATCATCTTAATACCTGCCCTGTGGGGTTGGTGTGATAGCAAATGTAGCATGAGTTATGAAAGTAAATTTCAATTTCAGAAATATGATTTCTGATTCATCATGATTTTCAGTATGCCTCCCTAGCAGGTTTGTTTAAGCTCCTGGTGAGCCCAGTCTGATATCTGTATCCTAGGTTCCCAGATCCAATTCTGGCCCAAAGGAAGTGATTAGAAAATGTCTGATGACACATAGACCAATGGGACAGAATAGAGAGTCCAGAAATAAATCTGCACATTTACAGCCAACTGATTTTTCAACAAAGGAGCCAAGAACACATAATGAGGAGAGGACAGTCTCTTCAAAACATGGTGCTGGAGAAACTGGATATCCACATGCAGAAGAATGAAATTAGACTCTTATCTTACAACGTAGACAAAAAAATCTACTAAAACTGGAGTAAAGACTCAAATGTAAGGTCTGAAACTATAAAGCTACTGGGAGAAAACATAGGGGAAAAGTTTCATGGCATTGGTCTGGACAATGATTTTTTGGATATGACCCTAACAGCACAAGCAGCAAAAGCAAAAATGGACTAAAGGGATTGCATCAAACTAAAATGCTAAGGAAAAATCAACAGAGTGAAAAAACAACCTGTGAATAATTTTTCAAACCATACATCTGATAAGGGGTTAATATCCAAAATATATAAAGAACTCAAACAACAGCAAGAAAACAAATAACCCAATCAAAAAGATGGGCAAAGACCTGAATAAATATTTTTTCAAAAGAAGACATACAAATGGCCAACAGGTATATGAAAAAAAATGCTCAACATCATTAATCACCAGGGAAATGCAAATTAAAACCACAATGAGATACTGCCTCACACTGTTAGAATGGCTATTATAAAAAAGAAAGTAAAGACAAGACAAAAAGAAAGATAAGTGTTGGCAAAGATATGGAGAAAAGGAAACCCTTGGTGGGGATGTAAATTAGTATAGCCATTATGGAAAACATTACAGGAGTGCCTCAAAAAATTAAAAATAGAACTACGATATGATCCAGCAATCCCACTGTGGGGTATATATTTACAAAGGACATGAAATCAGTATGTCCAAAGGATACCTACACTCTCATGTTCATTGTAAAATCATTCACAATACCCAAGATATTGACTCAACCTATCTGTCCATCAGTGGATGAACGGAGAAGGAAAATGTGGCATCTGTACACAAAGAAATACTATATAGCCTTAAAAAAAAAGGAAATCCTGTCATTTGTGACAACATGAGTGAACTTTATGCTAAGGACATTATGCCAAGTGAAATGAGCTAGGCACAAAAAAACCAAATGCCACATAATCTCACTTATATGTAAAATCTAAAAACGTCAAACTGATAGAAACAGTAAGTAAAATGGTGGTTAACTAGAGCCTAGGGGTGGGAGGATTGGGGAGATATTGGTTAAAGCACACAAAATTTCAGTTTGACAGGAGGAATAAGTCCAAGAAATCTATTGCATATCATGGTGATTATAGTTAATAACAATATGTTGCAGGCTGGGCGCGGTGGCTCATGCCTGTAATCCTAGCACTCAGGGAGGCCGAGGCGGGCGTATCACTCGAGGTCAGGAGTTCAAAACCAGCCTGAGCAAGACCGTGTCTCTACCAAAAATAGAAAGAAATTGACCAACCAACTAAAAATATATATACAAAAAATTAGCTGGGCATGGTGGCGCATGCCTGTAGTCCCAGCTACTTGGGAGGCTGAGGCAGTAGGATCACTTGAGCCCAGGAGATTGAGGTTGCTGTGAGCTAGGCTGATGCCACAGCACTCACTCTAGCCTGGGCAAGAAAGTGAGACTCTGTCTTAAAACAAAACAAAACAAAACAAAACAAAACAAAACAATATGTTGCATACTTCAAAATTGCTAAGAATATAGATTTTAAGTGTTCTCACCACAAAAAAAATAAGTAGGGGGGTAATGGATATGTTAAATAGCTTGATTTAGCCATTCCATAATGTATATACATATCAAAACATCATGTCATATGCCATAAATCTATCTTATCTATCAATCAGAAAAATAAGTAAATAAAAAAATAAAATATGTGATGAATGAATGAAATACAAATCAGGAAACAGGACAGAAAACTCTTTTCAATATGAGAACGACTCCCTCCTCTCAACTAAATTAGAGTTCTTCTGATATTCCTTTTCATAACACCTAATTCTTTCACTCATAGCACCCACTACAATGTGAATTGCCCATGTATATCTGTTGAGTTCATATCTGTCAGTGACGCTTGACAAGCCCCCAATGGTGGAGACCATTTCTCTTCTGTTCATTGAATACCCAGCCCTTAGAACAGAGCATAGCATGCAATTGGCACTAAATATACATCTCTTAAATGAAAAAATACACAGATATTTTCTATTTTTTTAAAAATCAGAAAATAATGCCCAGATGAAAGCTGAAGTCAAAGTGTAGCCTTTTATTCAATAACTATACATTAATGTAAGCAGAGAAACCTTCTTGGCCTCATCTTATGTCTTAGTCTGGGTTAGGGGCACAATCCATGTTTCTATTGCCTCTTTTACTCTCCCCCAAGGGACACCTTTATCAGCTGTGTAGTGTTGGTCCATGTCCTTGTAGCCTTGCCTATTTAGACTGTGATCTCCAAAACGGAACCACTTTTCTTTTGTGTTTATGTCCTAAGTGCACAGCCACGGGTACTAAAACGCAGTGAGAGGGCATGACCACAGTTATAAAGTTCTATTTCATGTGGTCCAAAATGCCTCTGCTTACTGGTGCTCACAGATATATTTTTTTTCTTTTACTTGGCCTTGATTTTCACCAAAATTTCTCTGTGTTTACATAATGGTGAACAAACAGAAGGGCAATTTTGGTTTCACAATTTACATTGGTAATTTCACATGTATTTGACATGTCTGTCATACTCCTGACAATTGCAGATTGTTCCTCCATCCTGGATCTACGGACGTTACATGAGACAGAGAGCGTGTCTAATGATGTGTAATGAATGCACACGTGTGGTGGGTACACTGGGAACTTAAAACATGCAGGGAATTCCTGGGGGTGAAGAATTGAACTTTCGTACAAGCTGTCTGCCCCTTGAGTCTCCAAAGCCAGAAAACCCAGGAGTCTCTTACAGAAAAGATTTAAATATGATTCAGGCTTTGGAAAGAGTGTCTACTGGAAATTGGTAAAATCAGAGGACCCCAGTGACTACCATATAATCATAAGCACTAGGGCAGATAACACATGGGAAGAGGATACTAACATAAAAAAAATAAAAATAAAAATAAAAATAAATTTCAAGAGATAGGTACTGAGGGTCATGGTAGTGATTCAAACCAGGGAGGAAGATCTGAGCCAGGGCAGCTGGAACTGGGAGAAATATCATCCATAAACATGAAGCACTCTAGTGTGTTATTTTACATAGTTATCACTGCAGCCCGTCCAGGCTGCTATAATTTTACAGGGGATGGAACTGAGGCTCAGAGGTGCTTAGTAATCTGCCCAAGGTCATATTTCTAAGTGTCCATCTCAGCATTTGAAACCAGATCTGTATGGCTCCAAATTAAGTGTTGAACTCACTATACAGCAATGCCTCCTGGTTGATGCTTAGGCTGCCACTGGTTGATCCATGAGGAATGAGTTGGAGCTACAGTGCCCATTCCTGAATAAGAAGGAAGGAAAGGGGAGGGAAGGGGAGGGAAGGAAAAAGAGAGGGAAGAAGGGAGGAAGAGAGGGAAAGAAAGAATGAATGAATGAGAGAGAAAAGGTGGGGTGAAGAGAAAAAAGGAAGGAAGGGAGGGAGGAAGAGAGGGAAAAAAATAAGAAGATGTGGGGTTCTGTACCAGCCCTACTGAGAATTCATCTTCAGGGATGTGACCTGACTTCATATTTTAAAAACTTTCTTCAAGTGACGCTTATACTCAAAGGCAGAGAATCTCAGATCCAGAGGGGACTCCTGTTTCTAGTTGTGGTGTTTGACTTGTGACTTGTACTATTCCTTCACGTTTCTGGGCTGTATGTCCTAAATAACTCTGCCTGTTGGTGCACAAAGTGAAAACTCTTCATGCTGATCTAAGGAAAAGTACTTATAGATATATTCCATGCTCTATGAATTCTAAAATGCATATTTTTTTGCCTTTGAATATGTCTGAAATTGAGATGCATCCTATAGGTGATGAGATGCGATACAGTTTCCATCAGCCAGATAGCCATGCCATCACCTGTGCCTTTGTGAACCTGCCTGTCATTCTTGGTGGTCCAACTGCATAAGTACAACCCTTGACATTTCAATCCACAAACCACTTAAGAACTATTTGTGGAAGGAATATGAATCTTGACTGTTGTCTGACAAACTTCATTGATAAGAGCTGGTAAGATCAAGAAAACATTGAAACTTGAAAAAAAATACCAGATATATTAACAATAATGGAGTCTTCTTTTGAGAAATATTGCAATAAAAACAAATTACATACTGATACATGCTACAACACGGACGAACCTTGAGAACTAAGTGAAAGAAGCAAGTCACGTAAGACCGTATATGGTATGATACCATTTATAAGAAATGCTTGGAACAGGCAAAATCAATAGAGACAAAAAGTAGATTAGTGTTGGGTGGGGTTGAGGAGACAGGAGAAAAATAAAGAGTGACTGCTAAAGGGTATGGAGCTTAATTTGGGGGGTTGTGAAAAATGTCCTAAAATTGACCGTAGTGATAATTACATGACTCTGTAAATTTGCTAAAAATCATTAAATTATATACTTCAAATGGGTGAATTGTATGTGTAAATTATACCACAATAAAGCTGTTACCAAGAAAACTATGAAGGAGGAAAAAAAGAAAAAAGGAAATGCAGTATCAACAATCTTCTGGTTGACCGAGAGGACAACAGTATATGGAAAAAAAAAAACCCATAGAATTCAGTGACACTGAATCAAAAACTGATTTTGAAAAGGCATACACTGAGTATGGAGATGTTTTATGAACATTTGAACATTTATTTGCTTTATATCACATGAGTGATGTACCGTAGTCCCCCATTTTCCACAGGGGATACATTCTAAGACCCCCAGCAGATATCTGAAACCACGGATAGTACCAGCCCTCTATGTACTGTTTCTTTTTTTATCTGAACACCCTAGAAGGTTACTAAGTGACAAACCAGTGAGTAGCTTATAAAGCATGGATACACTGGACAACCTGCTGTGTAGGCTGGCACAAGATTTCTTCAAGCTACTCAGAATGGTGCACAATTTAAAATGTATGAATTGTTTATTCCTGGAGTTTTCCATTTAATATTTTTGGACCCCAGTTGATCACAGGTAACTAAAATTGTGGAAAGTGAAAGTGTGGTTAAGGGAGGGGGGTTACTCTATTATAAAAATATAATCAGAATAAATGAGCTTTTGCAGTAACTATAAAGTCTAAAAATGTAATTGATCAGAAAGCACTGACTTATAGGTCAGGTGCCAGAATTTTCTTTGCTTTCTCAATGGCACCTAAAATAAAGTGGCTTTTAAAATGAATGGCATCTCCATGTGATAAAATATAGTATGTGAGTCTCAGGTACATGAAGCGAACTTTTCCAGTCAATGACTAGGTATCAAATATAGGATCTACCCTTTACCTTCTCCATTCCTAATATTTCATATCTCCATAGTGGATTTATTTCTATCTTCTTGGGTCTGAGAAGCTCTAGTTCTAATTTAAATTTTTATTCATGTCTGGTGGGAAATTCACCATTCATCAATCCTGCACCAGATCACGGGCTTGAAAAACAAGGAAAGGAAGAAAATATCACATCCATCTAAATTTATCTTCTACTGAAAGGAATATGCTGAAAGAGAAAGGTAAAATGATTTCTTGCAGTTTTCCCCCTAATTATCTGTAGAGTTTCGCTTTTAATCCTCTCTGAATCCCAGATCCCCAGAGACCCGAGGATGAATGGAATAACACATTAAGAGGGGGAGCTCTGGGCCTGTAGTCAAAATGAGTTCACATGGGCAGCCAACTGCTTGGACGCAGCCTTGGCCCTTGGATGAGTTCTCTCTGGCAAGTGATCGTCCAGCCTGTAAGTCCCTTCCTGATGATCTCCGTGCGGGGCACCAACCCGGCCATCAAAAGCCAGTTGCCCCAAAGGGAGCTCATGCAGACACAGGATTTTCAAACACGAAAGGACACAATAGAAGAAGAGAGCAGCTGCACGAAAGTTCCATCAGAGAAGTGAATTATTTAGCAGATTTGAAAATTCCTTCTAGCTGCTTAGTCTTCATAAAAGATGATTTTTGTCTAAAATGCAAAGACCCATGATTATTTTAGCAGCCTTCAAAATAAGTGAAAAATTGGAAATGCCTAACTGTCTAACATTTGAGAAATGATTAATAATATCGGAGCTATCCACATTGTGAAACAGTATGCAGACATGAAAATGTTTAAAAACGGCTTATGATACTATGAGGAAAGGTTTGAACTCCACATCTAATAAAACAATAGCAAAAATTAATTATATATTATGTTCTGCTCTATGTAAGGAATGGACATTTACTAGGAAGGAAATATGCCAAAATTATGATACTCTTATGAGTGATTTGTTCAAGTTTCTGCATTCTCATTCCATAATAAATGTGTGACACCCTTTTCTAGCATAAACATTAATTTAATATAATTTTAAATATTTTCTTATTGCAAAAATAAAATATGTTCATAATATAAAATTTAGGGGAAAAAAGAACAAAATATAAATCTTCCAGATCTAACACAAAGAAAATAACTGCTAAGATAACATTTTGGTATATACTCTTATAGTCATTTTTGCTTGAATAGATAGATAATACATACACACATTGAGAGAGAGAGAGAGAACGGATCTATAATTGTATGAGCCACAATGAGGTATACCCAGACTATAACCCTGCTTTCTGAGAACTGGCCCCAACACACACAACACTAGGCCCTTTTAGCCATGGTTTCCCTGAGTAACTCTATCCTTTTAATCATAGTGAACTGGACGGGGAGTAAAAACGCAACCCAAGGTGGCACAATCACATTTTCACCCCAGGGATTAGAGCTGGCATTAAGGTACTAGGACGATAGGTAGCTAGATAAAATACTAGACTAGGACAGTGGACAGTGACTGTCTAACGTGAACAGGTGGAAACAGACAGAGAAGGAGGAGGCATGAGGTGATGGGCCTGTAAAAGATTGAGAGAATAGCACATGAGGCTTCTAATAACTTCCCAGTTCCTGTGTCTTCTTGATTTATGAGATTTCCCCTGCAGCCCTCTATTAAAGACATCTATACCCCTAAAACCAGAAGTGCTTTAATTGTAATATTGCATATACTATTTTTAATTAAATTTTTATGTTAAGATAATTACAGAATCATACGAAGTTATAAGAAACAATATAGAGAGCTCTTATGTACTCTACCCAGTTTTCTCCTATGGTAACATCTTGCAAACCTATAGTTCAATATCACACGAAGGATATTGACATTGATACAGTCAAGATACAGAACATTTTCATCACCACAATTATCTCTCACATTGCTTTTTTATAGCCACAGTACTTCCCTCCTGCCCTGACCCCATATACTATTTTGTAACAAGCTTTCTTCAGTGGTAATATTTAAATTTTTTATTTTATTTCCTTTCTATTAAACATTGTTATGAATACCCTTACATGTGTATCTTTTATGAACATTTTTTAGAATAAGTTAATTCTTTTGATACATACTGCTAATTTGCCTTTGAGAAAGTTTTATAAATTTACATTCGCACCAACAACTATATTAGAGTCTAATAAACGTAAGTGTATAATTTTTAACGAAATAAAAAAGTAACAAACTTTTAGTGGTTTATGATATCCTCTAAAATGTCTTATCTCTAAGGTGGCCTAATAAATCCTGTCACTTCAACTAAATAAGTTGTTTTAAAATCAAGTTATTATGTCTATTACTTTCAGTCAAAGATCATTGCAAGGGTGTCAGAAAAAAAGTAACTTCAATGTTAACTTTAAAAGCAACTGAGAAAAATCTGAACAAAGCCAAGCTATATATTCTGGGGAAAACAGAAAAAAATGGAGTTATTGAAGACTATTATCAGACTCATTCATCAAAATGTTGTTTTAAGACTATTACTTTTGGAATACCTTTGATGTTCATCTTTTGAATCATCCAGTCCAAAAAAGAAATCATATAGTATCTGTGTTGGACAGCAATATAACATATTTTGAACTCTTTTTAAATTAAATATTAGCTCTATTAGATAAGCACTCTGCATATCATCTGGCAAGTTTTTGTGATGCATAGAAAATAATTTTTAAAAATGAGGGAAATTTTTCATACTCCTGGGTTTGGGGATTATAGCATAAAGGCAGTTGGATACACTCTGTTTTTGATCATGGCACACAGTATTTTGTAACAGATTACCATAAAACAGCTCACAATTCATTTATAAACAAAAGTTTCACAAGGTAAAATAACTCACTGCTATGCCATATGCTATGTTGTTCGGGTAAACCAGTGATCTCCTTCAAATCGTAATCCCTTAAGGCAATAGTCCTTATTTTCCTTATCCCCCTCTCCCATGGCCTCTCTTAAAAAATCATCCTCATCCACAGATGGTCAACATTATGATGGAATTTTGTTTTCCTCTCATGTGAATTTGGAGTTGATAGACGCTTCTCAGCTCCTTGCTGGGACCTGCTGACAAACCCTCTGGCCCCAGAACGATCTGTGACGTCAGAATGATGCTTGTGAGATTCCTGTTGGTATGTTCTACCAAGCAATGGGGCCCAGTGGACAAGCACTAATGAGGACATGGAGTTTAAGACTTGTCACTGCCCCCCACAACGCCAGTGTGACCAGGGGTAGATGACTAAACCCTTCATGGTCTTTCCCCCTGTGAAAACATGACACAGTCTAGTTCTAAGAGAACAGAACAGAAAATCAGTTAGCAATGTCCAAATTCCCCGCAGAAGCACTTGGGAAGGGGCTGCCAAAAGGTCCTCTTTTGCAAACTAAGGGGCTTACACTAAGAATTCTCCAAGGGCACTTTATGGCTGACATTCTAGCATTCTATGATGAATCAACCCTGAAATTTGCACTGAGGCAGTCATACTAGGGAATATGCAGTGTCTAGGGAAAAGTGAGATATCTGAATGAAAAATGGAATGTCCCCAGATACTTGAGGGAGGAGACAGGAATAACCCAGAAACCTTTCATGTCTAAGCAAGTGACTCACCTTGTAACAGCATCCTCACCTCTAGCACTCCACCCCCTCCCCGACAAGCAAAAGATGTTTAGCATCAAAAATCACCATTGACTAAGGACACTGGTATCTTAGACATGATAGTGGTAGATCTTTCTCTGAAAAAACAAAAAAAAACCACAAAAAAAACCCTTTTTCTTGTCTAATTTTATAGGTGATTTGCTATGTTTACACATGCCAGAAAAAGAGGAGAGGAAAACTTGGGTGCTTCTATTTATCTAGATATCATGTGCTTTTGACAGCTCTATCACATTTCTGACAGTTTCATAAATTTATTCATGGGTTGTTTGCTCAATGGGTTCTTAGGCGGTAGCAGAAGTTTACACTGGAACAAAGAGAGGGCACACAGACCTTACACTTTTGATACTAAAGGTCACACTTTAGATTAGGTGCTGGGGGCAGGGCCTCTAGACCACACGAGCAAACACACAGCAATTTTTCAGGAGCCAAATCTGTGGGAAACATGGCAAAGAAAATGAAGCTGAGAGAGATTTTTGCGGCTGTCTTGAGGACATAAAAAGCCGTGAAGCATAAAAAGGCCTCATAGGGATTTCCCCATCTTCCCAGCTGCAGAAACATTCTGCCTGGCTTATTCTGGAGTCTGAGCCAGAAGACCCTTGGTGAAAGTGCCAATAGCCTGCTCCTGGCCCAGCTACCTGCTCCCCTGTATAGCTTAGAAAACACGGATGGGCCCTGCTCCTCTGCAGCCTCTGGGGCAGTTCCTTCCAGCTTCCCAGCGATGTTCTTGGACTGCATCAGCAGCTTCTGGCCCAAAGTGAGTCCAAGCACCCAGATGTGCCAACTTCTGGCAGCCAGGGATGCCAGACCTGGCATGGGGTGGGGGGGTGGGGTGGGTAGGGCCGCCTGCCTGGGGCCATTGGCTAGCCTCAAGAAAACAGAGTTTGAGAGGGCCTAGAGTTTCAGCCCCTAGCTGCAGCTGGGTGCCAGCGGGTTTCTGTAATTACACATGGTTCCGAAACGACTGTGGAAGTGCCCTAAAGATTTATGTCGAAAGTGTTGTTCCCCAAATTGGAGAATTAACTATGGAGCAAGGGTCCTCAAACTTTTTAAACAGGGGGCCAGTTCACTGTCCCTCGGACCACTGGAGAGCCGTCGGAGATGGTGGGGCACATTCCACACATGCGCACTGTGGGCCCGGGACGAGTCGGCTGCTAAGCAGGACAGGCAGCAGTGGCAAAAACACCCAGCGGGCCGGATAAATGTCCTTGGCGGGCCACATGTAGACCCCTGGATTAGAGTCTTCACATGCACTCAACCACTCCATACTAAGTGCTTTATTTGGGAATAGCCCAATTCCTTCTTGTTACCCTAAAGCAGTCATTTTACAAACGTTTTCAAAGCAGTAGAATCCACTTTTCCAAGAAACCTTACACATACATCCTATGTGGACACAGATGAGAGTGGAGCCCTCTGATGGTACCCAGCCCCCACTCCCCCACCCCAATCAGCTCTTCCAATGTACAGCTTGCCATCCCCTGAGGTCTAACCACAGAGTCCTTAAGCTCCGAGAGAAACTTATTTGAAAAACCATGCTTTAGGGAGTTTTATAGATAAATACAATCTTTCTTAAAATACAGTTTTAAAGCTACTAATTTTTATCAGGAAAGAAAAATGAAGCAAATCTACATGTGATCAGTGTCAAAATGCATTAAACAACCCTTTTCTGAATATAGAGTACAGGCCAGGCATGTGCTGGGAAGTGGGGGATGAAGAGATAAATAAGACACAGTTTCAGCATCAAGACAGACCTTGTTGCTGAGTGGCCTTGGGGAAGTTACTTGCACCTTTTGAGT
The DNA here is from genome assembly GCA_008750895.1 of Mirza zaza. Taxonomy (NCBI): domain Eukaryota; kingdom Metazoa; phylum Chordata; class Mammalia; order Primates; family Cheirogaleidae; genus Mirza; species Mirza zaza. The sequence goes on along the minus strand of VSMD01038234.1, from coordinate 61,216 downwards.
CCATGTTGTTTTATATTCTTACGAAGTAAAAAGTGCTAACGTTGTGAGAGCTGACGATCACTGTCATGTGGACTCTCCATTTTACACTAAAAGAAGGTGGGCTCCAGAGTGGATGTCAGACTCAAGGCCCAGACGCTATTTCTGGTTCCCTGACTTCTGGCTGGACAGTGTCTCAGGTTCCTTGACTGCAGTTATAGGAGAAGTGAGGAAGGAGATAATGATGAGAGTGACTTGGGAACAGCTGGGATGGTGGTGATAGCCCGAGTCTTCTGATCCAAAGGTACAAACTGAAGATATTAAGTCTTAGATGATAGGGTAAAAGGATTCCAGAAGTAGGGTACTCACAGCCTAGCAGAAATGACACTATAAAATCAAATACACCAGTATATTGTATACGATGAGTTCCCACTACAGATTACACTCCTTTCTACTTTCCAAATGCTTTATAGTTTGCAAAGCATTTACACTGCCAGGATCATATTCGATTCTCCTGGCAAGGGTCTAGGTAGAGTAGGAGGGACATTGTCCCATTTCAGAGATGAAGAAACTGAGTCTCAAGGATGTAAGCTGACATGCCCCATATCAAACAACTAATAAGCAGCAGAGCCTGGACATCATAGTAAGCCAGGGTTCTTGAGTTCCACATTTTCTGTTCTAGTTGAGTTATACATTGAGTTAAGAGACAGGCATGGGTCTGAATTCTAGCCTAGGAGTGTAGAGATAGAGTGACTCCAAGAGAACTACAGAGGAAAAGAATTTGACATTCATGGGGCATGTACCATCATATCAAAATGGAACACAGCTACTGCCTTTTAGAACATTATAGTAGAATGGGGAAGACAGGCATTTATAGAAGTCAATAGCATCAAGGGTGATGAGTCCTATACCAGAGATATGTACAGAAGCTTTTTTTAATTGTTATAGCAACCAGATGATAGATTTTTTTTTTTTAATTTCCAACTCTGGTGAGGAAATTGAGGCTCAGAGACCCTAAGTAACCAGCTCCCAGGTCATGCAACCAATATCTGGAAGGAGCAGGGGTTGAATTCTTATCGCTGATTCCAAAGCCCTTGCTCTTTGTACTTCACCCAGCTACCCTCAGCTTCTATGAGGGTGTCTGCAGGCATGCCAGCTGGAGAGGGTAAAAATAATATTATTCCATTTATGTTTTATTTATGTGGTGCCATGATATTTATCTAGAAGCTTTCATCTAGGAGATGTGAAGTGTTTTATAAATAGGTTCTTATTATTTTCTCTCTCCCTTTCCACTCCTCCACCTGAGTCCTTGGGAACCAAAGAGGTTGTCAGGGATGGCCAAGGTCACAAGTGCAGACAGGTGTCTATGGGATGGTGGGTCCCCACGTGTGGACACAGCTGTGTTTGGTGATAGCAGCAGTAATCTCTTACATTTGTATATCCCTCTGTTGTTTACTCACCTCTTTCATGTCCAACTTTCATTTGATACCCACACCCGTCATGTGAAATAGGCAGAACAAGCATCAATTTACACAGAAAGAAAATGAGGCCCAGAGAGGTGAATTAACTCTAATAAAGTCACATGGCCTGTTATGAAAGGATGGCGATTCAAACCTAGGTCTGCTGATTCATACAAAAATAGTGTTGCCTAATGGCTAAGAGGCTGAACTTTGGGATAGGGCCGGTCTGAATTTGAATTCTGATCTCCTATGACCCTTTAGGGCTATATACGTGGGGTGGTTGACTTCATCTCTATGATACTATTTCCGCATCTGTGAAGTGGGCAAACTAATCACTTCTACTCCAGCAAGCTGTGAAGGATCCACGTGAGAGTTATATATAAAGTATAAAGAACTTATCCCAGACCCCAGCATGGAGGGAATGCTCAATAAATAGCAGCTACAACCAGGACTGCAACCTAGCTCTCTTTCTGCTATAACCAGTGTCTGGGAGGAAGGCTTGGGACTCACATACACCTGAGAGGGGCTGCTCAGAGGCAGGTCAAGATGCAGGGTTTGCCTGAGCTGCCACCCAGCCCCATTTCCTCCCTTTCAGGCATCAGCCTCTGCACGGGGCGCGTTGTCAGGCAGCTGGCTGGCAGCAGCTGTGGAGGCATATACTTCCGACTCACCCCTGCAAGCCCTGCCCACCTGTCTCCGCTCCTTGCTTCTGGCAGACCCACTTTGCCTCGGAGAAAAGCAGCAAACCTGCGTCCTCAGGTGCTCTCTTCTTAGCTCCCCCACTCCAGGATACAGCCAAAGAAAACCAAAGCAGTCTGTTTGTTTTCTAAGCTGGAGCCAGGAGCGATTCCCGTAAGGCACTGCTTGGCTTAATGGGGCTGTGTCTGGGCCTTGCCTCTAAGCCAGGGTCTGGCACAGTCAGGAGGTTGCTCTCTTGCCTGGCTCCACCAGAGCCCGTGGCATTTGCTTAAGGTGATTCAAAGTCAAGGCCAAGGGGACAGAGATGGTGGGAGGCTTGGTTCTGGTTCTGCCTGCACTGACTCACTTTGTGACTCTGGACAGGTCCCCTCCCAGCTCCGGGCCTCAGTGCCTCAGTCTCTCTCCCTTTACCAAAAGGTAGCTTCTTCTAAATCAGTAATTCTTCATCCTGCTGCACGGCATAATCACCCAGGGGAGCTTTTAAAAAAAAAGAATACCTGAGCCCCACCTCCATAAATATTCATCAAATTGGCCTGGAGTGGGGGTCCGGCCGACAGAAGCTCAATAGTGATGCTGCAGGCAGCCCGGGTGACCCACGACCCTGAACGCATGCTGGCATCCTGTGAGCTCTGTCGTGATGATCCTATGAAAGAGGCAAAGGAGTAAGCAGCAGAGAATCCCGGAAGAAGTCCTGATGGGTCTTGTTTTTAAACACCATCAAATCAAATTGCCTCCTTGGACGGATGGGAAGATTGAGGCCTAGAGAAAGGAGGTGGGTCTGAAGCCACACAGTGAGTGGCTGGTGGCCCGGTCTAGAACCCGGGTCTCCTGAATCACATTGTAAATAATAAAAATGCCAGTTAAAAAAGGATTCAAAGAATGAAGAGGAGGAAGCCAAACATAAAGAAAGAAAGGCAACTTTAAAAAGGAAAACCAGAAGGAAGTGAAAAAAAAAAAAAAAAAAAAGAAAAAGAAAAGGACTAGGAGGTAAGGGAAGAGAAAGGGGCAAAATGTAGAGGAAGAAGACAAAGAGAAATAAAAGCCATGAGAGCGGCACGAGTGACTCGGATGGTTCCCAGTGAGTCAGGGCAGCACTGAGCCACGCTTGGCTGTACAGTCCGTATTCGGCAAATGCAACCCAGGCAAGAGCTCCGATCCCAGCTGGGGCCCCAGGCCAGGGGCTGGAGCCTGCGTGGGGGCGGTCTGACTCACAGCTGCTGCTTCCTCACCCTGTTTCCAGCCTCTTGCTCAATCCAGACAGCAGGCGGGATGGATGTTCTTTTGCAAGGTGATCCTAGCCCAGAGGGCCCTGCAACCTTTACAAAAGGATTCTGGCTGGAGGTAGGAAACAAATGGGGCAGGAGACCCTGTACTCCTGCCATGATGAACACCTGGGTGACTCCCAGAGGGGCCTGCCCTGTCCTGCCTCTGGGCCTTTGTTTGATGCCCACTTCCACTGGGGTACACTGCCCCACAGACAGCATGCCTAAGCATGGCACCCGGGCCTCCCACATCTGGTCCTGTAGTATCTCTGTACTCATGGTTCCCCTCCATGCCTTCACACTGCCTGTAAGACCATCTATGTCCCCAAATGTGAGTGGAAGTTTCCTGCCTCCTCAGCTTTGCCTATGCTCACTCTCCTATCCAATTGAACCCACAGGCATCCTTCACATCCCACAAACACACTCATAAAAAGCCCACATGAAATGTCCCTGGTTTAATCCTACTCCTTCCAAACGGCCTTCTCAGAGCACCAGAGTCAGAATCATTCCCTTCTTTCTTCTATAACTCAACATCGAGTATCCAGTCCCTCCTCTGCAATACTTAGCACTCTGAAATAAATTTCAGACCACAAAACTGGAATTTCCTAAAGTCCATATAACATCTCTGGGGATAAGCTGTGGACTCAGACAGACTTGGGTTTAAATCTGGGCCCACTACCTGTTTGCTTCGAGGCATAGTATCCTTGTCTGCAATACAAGGATGTCAATTTTTACCTCCTAGGGTTGTTTTGGGCATTACCAGAATACCTGGAACAGAGTAACAGCTTTAGAAAGCGGTTACTTTGCTGTTGTCACGAGTCACCTTTGTGATTCCCCACAGGAAACTGCGCTGGGCCGGATCTGGAGTGGGCTTTGGAAATGTGGCTTACGTCACTCAGCTGAAGCTCAGTTGCTTTCTGAAAACACTGTAGGCGAGGAGGAGACTGGGAGAGGAGAAGGGAGAGAAAGCAGCATAAGCCCTGCACTGGTGTAGTGTAAGGATGTTGCTATCCTCTCCTACAGATGAAGAAACTGAGGCTGGAAGATTTGAAGCAAATTTCACCCTCAGGAACTCATTCCCTCCCCCAAATATCCCTGTAAGATAAGCAGGAATTCCTGTCTCCGACAAATGGAGAAAGAGTCTACCTGATATATCAGGGTAGCTTGGGACAAGGCCAGGTTAGAACTCAGGCTCTCCTGACCTCTAAGGTCTTGCTGTAAGGCTCTGCTGCCTGCTGGGAAAAGAAGCATTCTTGGCTCCCATATGAATAGATGCCAGCTTTCTGGCCCAAGGGGACCCACCTGTGGGTCTAAAGAAAGCCACCTGTACTTAGGGAAACCCTGTCAGCTCAGCCTGTCACAGGAAGCCAGGACATGGAACCAGGAGAGGAGAGGAGACATTCAAAGGGCCTGAGGAAACTTTGCAAAAATCGTCATTTGGTTTCATCATCCCAAGGAGATTCTCAGTCAGGGTGGGTCTCAAACATTAGTAGACATAAGAATCACCTGGAGAGAATATAAAAGAAAATAATAATTCCCAGAAATTTCAAGTCAGTAGTTTTGGGGCCAATCCAGTCATTTATTTGCATTATTAGCATGCTCTCCCTGGTGATTCTGATATACATGGACCACACGTTGCAAAACATTTTGGCCCATTCCCTGATCTAAATCACCTCTCTTCTCCTTCCTCAGAATTAACTTTTGCTGAGAACACTGAGTAAATCAGTGTGCATTTCCTCTTCCCTTTCTTCTGCCATCTCACATAATCTCCTCCCATTCTGCCTCATCTGAGCCCTAGACTAGGGGAGGGGTGTCTGGAGCATCCTTCAGCCTCTATAAAACCAGCCCTTGCCTATGGGTACCAGATCCCTGAAAGCCCTCTTCCTGATTCCTTTGGGACTTAGTTCCATCAGTTAACTGTGTTTCCTTTCCTCCTGAATTGCTTCTTCTCTATTCCTTTCAATCTGGGGGAATGTCCTCAACATTGAATAGTCAGTGGTCTTGGTTGAACCTTCAGTGTCTAAGTCCATTCTGCCTATTCAGTCTTCTCTGCCAGAAACCCTACTACACATACCATCACCGATGTCCCATGGACCTACTTCTCACCACCCCCCCAATTATCACTGTTGTCATTCTGGTTTAGTCCTCATCTCTCCCTAGAGGACTGTAGTTCAGTTAGGCTAGAAAGTACAATACAAAACAGTAAGAAATCAAGCTGGAGAATGAGGGAGCAGGACCTTTTCATCTCAGATTCTCAGGAAGCACGAAGAGCTGTCAAGAATTATAGGAGGGGCAGAGAAAACCAAGATGATATCTAACCAACTTTGTAGCTCTATCCATAATGACATGGCCAGCAGATTTTGAAGTAGCCTGCCACATATACATATGTTAACACACAGAGCTACACTTAATTGCAATAATTTTCTGAGAAACCAAAGGCATCCATGAAGACTTTGCTTCCTTTTCCTAGTAGCTCAGAGGCCAAATTTGGCACACCGAACTTTCCCAACACCAAGATCCTAAGATTCCTCCCTCATGGGATGTATGAAGGTGTGGATGGGTGAGCAAGGTATTTTTGTAATTAGTTTCCTTTTAATTCCTCAGATCTATTATCTAGAATGGGCATATTCCTAGAAAAATAGTGTGATCTGCTCATTTTATTTATTTTCTTTAGGGGAATTGGTGTTTGAGGGGGTGAGAGAGTGATAAGTATTTTTCAAACTCTTGAAACTCTTTGTTATTTAAACAAAGAACCATTTAGTCCTAATCAAATTTCCTGGGGGGAAGAAAAACAACAGGTAGCAGAAAGTGAGCTGGCCCAAGCTCTTGTCCACTCAAATTTGCCTCCCTTGCTGACTCCTGGGGTGCCTCAAAGCATCCCTGAAATCTAATAACATTGTTTTGGAAACTTCTGGTCTAGTGTAAACTCATCATTTTGAGAACCAGAGAAGGGAAGACTTGCTGGAGCTCACACTTCAAACCACAGTAGGACTGGGATTTGAACCCTTGATCCCTAACTCTCATACCACTGCTCCTCCAGCTAGGTGACTCTGCTGTGTGTGCTGGGGTGACAGACCCAACTCAGGAGTCAAAGGAAAGGTAAAGACTCCTGGTGCCCTGAAACTTGTCATCACTGGTTTGGAATCAGCCACTTTGATCCAAGCTGCCATGAGCACAATCAGTGAGTGTACCCGACCTCTGTAGGGAAGTCAAGGGACTTGGGTGGGATTTTATAGATTCCTTTGGAAATCTATGAAATTATTAGTGTCATGAAGAGAATGGCAAATGTTTCAGTGGGGGAAGCCAGAAGGACTGAAGGTGACAGGACTCACTACAGGGAAGGTTCAGGCAGTATCAGAGGATGGGACCAGGTGAGACAGGCTTTCTTCCCCTGGCTGAGTATCTTAAACTATGCCTGAGCTAGGCTCAGGCAAAATCTCCTCTTGAAAAGCAAGTCACCCCCCACTTCTCTTTTTTATTTCATTTTTAAAAAATGATTTGTTGGTTTGAAGAAGAGCCTGTAGACATGCCAAGGAAGAGGACAGACAGTCTACTTCTGACTCTAAAACAAGAATGATCGATAACCCGTCTGACCTCAATTCATTTTAGTTCCCAAATTAAAAATAAATAAAAAGATGCAACTTTAGATGTTTATAGCGTTCATATCCAAGGAGCCCCAGGTGAAGGAATAAAGTCCAAAGAGCACTGGGCCAGCAGTCACTGCTTGTTTTCCTTCACTTTTCTGAACTTCAACCAACTTCCTCCCATCTGTATATCACCATTATCCTCAGCAGATATTTTCTGCACAATAGCTATGTGTCCGGCAAAGTGTTAGGCTTTGCGATGGAATGGAAAACACATGTGAGAGAAATGTTCTGCTCTCAAAATGAGTCTGCGCATGTAGCACAGAGATACAACAGAAAGTGTACCAGCTTTGGGATCACAGAGACTTGAGTCCAAGTCAAACTGTTACCTTTCTAGGCTGTTGTGACTTGGGAAAAGCACTTCAATTGAGCCTCTGCTTCTCCACGCATGAGGTGGGGACAATAGCACCTGCCTAGCACAGTCCTGGCCATGTGGCGTATACTCAACAAAGGTTACAACCTCTCTTCCCTCTCTTAGAATATCTGGAAAAAATCAAATTTGGGGTAAGCCTGTCTTTTGGTTCTCTGATCTTGGGCAAAAGTTGAAGTTCTAGAAAATTGCTATGGAAGAAAAAGATATCAGATTTTAAAAAGCCTTCTACTAGCTATAGCAGATGCATCTAATCGTGTAAGTCACTCAATGAATATTGAATATTGAATGAGCGAACAAATGAAGCAATGCATGAAACACTCAAAGTTCAGCACGCTTGTGACTGATTTACTTTTTAGTTTTTAAAATTTAGCACAGATTTCCTTATCATTTTATCATTGTAAGTCATTTTAGTTCACTGAATTCTGATGTACTTCTTAATATGAAGTGGTAGGGAGAATGCTGAAAACTTAATATGTGTCTTAATACCACAGAGACAGAGTGTTATGGTGACCAAAAAGAATATTTTTCTTGACAAAATCCTTATCCAGGCTGGGTGTGGTGGCTCACACCTGTGATCCTAGCATTCTGGGGAGCCACAATAGGAGGATGGCTTGAGCTCAGGAGCTTGAGATTGCAGTGAGCTAGGATGACATCGCTGCATTCTACCCAGGGCAACAAAATGAGACCCTGTCTCAAAAAAAAAAAAAAAAAAAAAAAAGTGCATTGACTTAAACTAATGTTAAAAAAAAAATCCTTATCCATTAGACCCCACTCCTGAAAAGTGAATTGTTCCCTTCAAAGAGGCAACTTGGTACGTGTTAAGGGGGCAGGGAGATACACTCTGGGGTGTGGTGTCCTGGGTTTAGTCCCATCATTGTCTCAAATTTACTGTGACCAGAAGTTGATTCCTTCCCCTGTAAAAATCGTTCTATTGCATTACATGGTATTTACCAAAGCGTGGGATGCATCAAAATTAAATTATTTAATGCCAAAAACAATTACTTTCTAATTTCCTTACAGTTCCTCACATTCAGTCACGGATGATGGCTTGGGGTAGTGCTGATATGGTCTTGACACCTCTGTGACATTCGCCAGCCTCCCTTCTTTAAAAAAGAGAAAAAAACAATACTCTTGCTCAGAACCTTCCAGAGACAACAGCATTTGTTCAGGGTTTTATAAAATTGTTTTGTTTTCACTGTATTGATTTTTTAGAGTTATCTTCTATTTATGGCAAGTAATCCTGGTTTTCCATTTACCGGTAGTGATATAAATTTCCATTTTGAAATTATTGATTTTATCCAAAAATAAAAAAAAAAAGAAGGAAGGAAAGAAAGAAAGACATGAGTCAATTTCAAGAAGAACACATTAAGCCGAAGTTGATAATATCATGGGCATGGCAGAACTGAGAAGGCAACGCTCCAAGGAGATGGAGGAGAGACTGTGCACCACGATTTTCCAGGGTCCTTCGAGGAGGGAAACTCTAGATTATCTGTGCTCTCCAAACCCTGAGACTGCAAGCCAGAACATTCTAATGGGGAGCTAATGAACTCTGGTGTTCAGGATATAGTTCCTGGCAGAGCTCTTTTGTATCAAGTGATATCCGGACATTCAGGAGCAACTATTCTCAACCAGCGCCTGTGAGGGAGCACAGCAGGTCTGCAGAGGCCCTGAAAAGGGTGAAGTGCCCTTTAATTGAAGAGGCCAGAGAAAACAGCCCACAGCTGCCCAGAGGCCACCCCAGCAAGAGGCTGAGGCCCTGTGATTTCTCTGAGCTTCCCTAGTCTGAGCCTCTCTGCTCCCTGGCCAAGAGGAGAGGCAAGGCCAGCTGCACAGGCCGGCCCACTTGTTCACGGCTGAGATCTCAGACCCAAAGCGAGCCAGGGGCCCGGATGCTGGTCCTTCTTCAGCACGGCCCCCACCCCCAGCATGAAATATAGCAGAGCAAAAGGCTGAAACCAGGCCAGCCCCAAACTGCAGGGAACGGGTCTAAGTGGGATGTGGATGGGCTTTCCCTCCCAACTCAGCGCCCTCCACCGCCCCGCCCCTCGCCATCCCGGCCATTAAGGCACACGGAAGACCTCGGCTGAAGCTGACCTCTGGGAAAGCTATTGGATAGCGCTCTGAAGTCACTAAGGAAAAGGAGGACGTTCCCAGCTCCAAAGGGGGAGGAGAAAAGGAAGGAAGATGGATTTCTCCATGGATCTGACATTCACTGAACAATAAATGGGGTCAGCTGAATTTAAAAAAAAAAAAAAACCTAACTCTGCATCTGACAGCTGAATGGCAGAAGCTGCTGGCTGTGGAATGAGGAGAGGCCTCAGGGTGCAGCAATATGGGGAGGGATGGATTATTATTCAGGATAATTAGCCTCTTGGGTTATGGGCTACTAGTTCCGGGATGCACATGTGTGAGGGTACTGACTCATCGTTTGGAGGCATCATAAACTCACAGCATGGCAGCACCAGACTGGGAAAAAGGATCCACATTCACCTATCCAAGTGTCCATTCAACCTACCATGTGCTAGGTACTGAGGATACAGTGGAAAATAGTCCGGACACTGTCCCTGCCCTCCAAGTACTTCACCTTCCAGGAGGAAGGTACAATGGGGTCTGAAACAAAGTCCCTGTCCTCACCCGACTTTCAGACTACTGTCAGCACACAGCCCTGCCCTCGTCCTGAGTCTCAAATTCAGCTGGTGATGTCATGGACCAGCTGGAGACCTCCATATAAAATAATAATATAAATAGCAGCAGCAGGAGTAGCAGCTACCACTGAAGAGGGCTTACTAACATAACAGAGACCATGCTAGATGCTTTATATCCATCAGTGCCTCTGATTCTCTCTACAGTTTGCCACATAAATATGGTCACCATTTTATTCTACTATACTGAAGAGGAAAACAAAAAAATGACTCTCCTAAGGTCATGCAGTCAGTGAATGGTTGAGACAGGATTACATAATAAGGTTCCCTTCTCTTCCATGAACTAAGAAAGCTTGGGGAAAGACACAGACCATTTCTCAGCATGATCAGTCACAGACCAGTGACTTGGCATTGGCCCAGGACGTTCAGCTCAGAGAAGTGGACCTAAGCGGTCCAGGAGTATTATTAAGTCTGAAAAAGTCTTATCTTTCTCCTCAGAGCCTTCCATGCTTGCTTTGGTCAAGCCAAGGGTTCTGATTGGGCTGTACTCTCTCAGACCACCAAGCTCAGCCTCAGTCTTGCCCAGTTGCCCCGCCCTGGTCTGCCCCAGCTAACAGGCGGTACTACCAGACACCAGGTTGGCCTGTCCTTCATGGGGCACTTGATGTGGCGAGACACAGAAGAAGGAGTTAGGGCTGAGGCCAAAATGTGGATCCTGATGACTTGAGCTTGTCTGAGCTTCAGTTTCCTCAGATGTAAAAAGGAGATGAGAAGAATACCTTTTATATAAGATTGATGTGATTACCAAAGAAACTAGAAATATTCATTCTCATTCAATAATAAATATTTATTGAGTACCTCTATGAGCCAGTCACTCTGGTTAGCGCTTAGAATGTACCGGGCAACAAAGCAGGCAATAGACTGTTGCCTTCGTGGAGGTTACATCAGGGAGTAGGGACGTAGTTCTCACCTGACTTTCTTGTCAGCCAGCGACAAAGGAGCTTGCATCCTGGTGGGGCCTTAAGCCCTGTTGGGCTGGAGGGCACCTCCCCTCCTCATCTCTCAAGTGTTAAAAGTTGCATTCAGAAGGACCCTGGGAAACTCCACTCTGGGGCCTTTGCTACACTGTAAATCCCTTTCCCTAACCTTCTTCCACGCCAAAGACCAATTCAGAGAGCTTGGACCTTGGAAATCTCATCAGACCAGATGGACAAGAAAATCATCTAGGGAGAGGGAATGCAAGAGACACAGAGTGAAAGCATCTCTCTGCCTGGCTCTGTGTGGCTGGTGCTGAGGAACAAACAGTAGCACACAGTTTGTTTCACAACTTATTTGGAAGCCAATTCTGATCTAAATTAATTATGAGCTGTGGTCTCTTTTCTTTAATTCCACTTAGCGCGCTTGTGTAATTACACATCTAGCTGCAGAAGGAAGTTTGATTATGTGAGAATGTCACAAAATATATGGATATGCACTGCATTACCTTTCTAAAAATCTAAAAAATAAAAACATTCTCAATCCTGAACACATCTGGTACCAAGGAGTTTGGATAAGGGATCGTGGAGCTGTCGTACTATTTTCTCCATTTTACAGATGAGGAAGCTGAGTTGCAGGGAAACCAGGGAACTTGTATAAGGTTAAACAGCTATTAATTGCAAGTAACAAAATAGCAGAATCGGGATTTGAACCTGGGAGGTCTGACTCAAGAAACTGTTATCTTGGTCTCTATATTATTCTGCCTTTCCATTCCCTGAACTATTACTATGTGTCAGGAACTTTTTCTTTTTCTCCTCCTCCCATTCCTCCTCCTCTCTGTTGTTCTTCTTAATTTAATCCTCACAACAATCAAACAGGTAGTTACTATTATTGTCTCTATTTTGCCGATAAAGAAGCAATTGTTGAAAGCAATGCATTTAAGGTCATGCTGCTTAATAGGTAGCAGGACTGGGATTTGAACCCAGGATGGTCTGGCTTTAATTCTTTTACTTGTAACTACTGTGCTATACTGTCACAGCCCAGTGAGGTCCAACATGGGCTGCCACTATACAAGACTCAGACATTTCTTTGCCTTATATACATCCGCTCTCTTGCATCCTTGCAGTTCATTCTCCATGTAATAGCTCAGTGATGTTTCTCAAATAAAAAGTCATCACATCACTAATTCACTGACTCTTTCATTCATTCCATAAACATGTATTGAGCGCCTTCATGCCAGGCCCTTTTCTGGTCACTAAGAAGATAGTGATGAATAAAACAAAGTTTTGCCCCTTACGAAGCACCAAGCCCCCTTCCCCAGATTTCCATTATATTTCAAATAAAATCCAAAAGTCTTAACAATAGACCCATGGAATCTCGACCTCCTTATCCTTCCTCCTCCTCTCTTCCTGTTCTTCCCCTTCCCTCTCTCCTGCCTTCGCAGTAACCTTCAACACGTTTGTCCATCAGTCCATCATCCCAGCTTTCCTCCAGCCTCAAGTCCTCAGCACATGAGTGTTCTTTTTTTCTGGATTGTTCTTCCTTTACATTCATTAGTTTTTTTTTTAATTCAGCCAATGCGTTTATATCCTGCTAGACTATAAGTGCCGCGTGGTTAGGGCTAGGCCTTGTTGACATACATGTCTCCAACCTCTAGCAAAATGTGTCTGGGACCTGGGAGGCAGCCAGTAGATACTTGTTGGATAGTTGAAGGCATATGCATTATGTTAGGCACACAGAATTTAGGTACTAATATTTGGGCCTGGAGGGGAGGCTGAGAGAAGGAAGATAGAAAGCTTCTGAGAGAAAGGGCAAGTCATTTAATCTGTGAATCATGACCGGTGTTTGGTAAGGAGCTGGGAAAGGTACCACAAGAGCAAAGAATAATGTGCACCTGTTGTTATGCTGGGAGGGCTGAATATAGAGGTGTCTAGATGAACCTTGGGTAATTTGTAAAAATGAAGCTGAGAGAGGATTTGGGAAAAAGAAGGCTGGAGAATTCATATACACTGAAAACCAATGCTCTGAAAAAAAAGAATGTCCCTGATTCAAACTCATCCCATGAGCACAAATCCTCCAAACACTCCCACCTGGGCCCTCCTATATGCATCGTGATGCATTTGGTCACCCTTTATGTCTGTCTCCCCTACTGTGCTGGAAAGTTCTTGTGAGCAATGGCTATGAATTAATCATTTTAGTCTCCTGAATGCCTATTATAGGGGCCAGAGTAGAAGTTCAAGAAATGCTTATTAACTTAAATAAAATTAAGGTAAAACAAAATATATTGAGATAAAATCAGCTGTATTTTCCTCATCCCTCTGCTATGCCAGTGATCATCTTCCACTCACTGAAGTTTAGCTGTACTATCAGGTTCTACATCAGAAAAAGTCATTCCAAACTTACGAGACAAGGGAGACCACCAAAGAGAAAAACAGACACAGAGAATGACTTTGAGAAAGACACAGATAAAATGAGACTGAGAAAAACAAGAGTTTCCTTGTGAAAATTTGGAGGGGTCTTTTGGCATCTCCCACAAGCCCCGGGGAGCAAAGATAAAGATCCCATCTCTGTGGTCACCAAGCCGCGGCCAACACACACCACCACTAAGTTGATTTTTACGGCATGCACTGACCTGCCAAACTTTTATTGTTGAGGCTTCTTGAGAAGGTAGTTATGGAAGGTAAGAAGGAAAAAGCCACACCTTCCTTCCTTCATAGGCCTGGGTCATAGGTGTCCCCTTTTCATTTCCTTGACTTCCTCCCAATTCTTACAATTGTGACTCTCTATATTCCCTTAGGGGTTCCCTACCAGCCAGAAAACTTTAAAACCTGAGGTAATTTCTCTTTCCTGAGCAGCATTTTTCTCAGTAGCCAAGCGGGAGGTAGAAACCCAAACCAGGGTAACTGCCCTGGGCAATGAGGCTAAAGTGACAGAGGTTGGTTGAGGTTAAACCAAAGAACATTCCAGAAGATGAGAGAAACTCATCCAGAAGAGAGAGAAACTTCCAACAAGTTTCAGAAGAGAGAGAAACTTCCGACAAGTTTCAACTTCCAACAAGTTTCCCAAGGTATGTTCCTAAAAATTGCTTCTTTAGGAAAAGGTGTGCTGCAGTCAAATACATTTAGGAAACATTCCTTAACGATCCCTGTCCCGTGGACTTTAGAGACCAGGTTAAGGAGAGGTGAGCATGACCTTGACATGTTAAGGCATGTTTCTTGGAGGATGCAAAGCTTAGGGATGACCTTGAAGGATGAGCAGGCACTCATTAAGCAGAAGAGAGAGGGGAAGGTTCAGAAGGCCCATGTGTTCCTTTAATAGTGCATTCGATAAATATTCACTCAGTGCCTGCTCTGAGCCAGAAAGTATTTTGGTGTTAAAGACACAGAGATGACCAAGAGAGGTGTGAGCTTTGCCCTCATGGAACTTGTATTCTGCAGAAGGCAGACAGATGTAAGCAGATAATCACAGAGCAATTCTGCTGTCTGGTATGGCCAAGGCAAATGTAGATGGAGCCTGAAGGCTAATTAAGAATTCTCCCAACGGAGTGGCAGGGAAAGAGATCTGAAATAGAAAGAACAACATGAATAATGATGTCCTTGCCATCCTCATTACGTCAGGCATCCTCCTACCTCGCGGCCTTTGCACTTGCTCTTCCCTCTGCCTGGGACTCTTATCTCCTCCTCGCCTTTGCTCCAAGGTTGCCCTTTCCTGACCACCTTATTTAAAATCAGGCGCCCCCTATTCTAACACTGTTTTCTTTATTTTCCTGCTCTTCTTTTTCTTCTGTATCAATTATCACTATCTGATAAACTATGTATTTTGCTATTTTTTTTTCTTTTATCCCCCTGACTCCCTATCTCCCTCTCCTGCTAGAGTCATCCTTCGGAGCTATGTGAATTTATGCGACACTGCAACCTCATGTTCCAGAACATTGGCTCCATGAGGACAAGGAGTTGTGTCTTTTTGGTTTACTGCTGTATCCTGGCATCCCAGTGTCTGGTACACAGTAAGCACTCAATAGATATTTGTTGAATAAATGAACTAATGAATTGATAAAAAGCTTGGGAAATCTAAAGGACAAAGAAAGGAGGGACAGCACAAGAATGTATTTACCATAAACATTTTTGCAGAGCATATGCATTATACAAACAGGATAAGACTGACATTATGTCTATTTTATAGATGAGTAAACTGAAGCTCAGAAAGGTAAAGTAACTTAACTCAATGCACAGAGCATATAGATCTGACTCCAACAGTCGAAAAGATTTAGGCCTGGTTAACTTTTAGTGATTTCAGGTGGCTCTTTGGGTTCTTGCTCTTCTTGTTAATGTACCTCTCCCCTGAACTAAGCATACATCTTTCTGGGATAGCCAAGAGTACAGGGAACTAATTGGCTCTCCTAGTCATGGGATTGATGAATAATGGCATGGCAGCTCTAGGGCTGGGGATGACTCAGCAGATCAGAGCTGAGGACAAAGAGCCCATTCCTCCCCACCCCAAACACCTCATTCATTCTCTGAAGTCAGGCGCCTTGCTACCCCGTGCTGGGCCAGTTAATAGCTCACCCAATAAATGGGTGTGTAACAAAGTCTACTGCAAAGCTATAATCACTTGGTCAAGTTTGGCTGATCTCTGTGCTAGCCACACGATTAATCCCAAATGGCTGTTGTCCCTGTCTGGGGTCATTCAGAAATCCTTCACCCCTTAGTAGTCTACAGATTCACAGTGTTTACAAAGAGATTGGAGAGTTTCCTTCCTCCCTTCCTTTCTCCTTCCCTCCTTTATTCCTCATCCTTCTTTCCTTCCTTTGTTACTTCATCCACTCATTTTTTTCATATAGTCACATATTCATCTAGTCATTCATTCATGCATTCATTTACTCATATGTTTCTATTATATTAATTTATAATCTGTATGCATGCCTAAATGCATACATAGATCCACTTATTTTCTTAATCAAACCTGGTATTGTAAGGAATATTATGAGAGTTATCTGATCTTGGAGAAATCACTGAAATTCTCCAGGCATCATTTTCTAACTGAAAGAGGCTGAGTTGGGACACAAATCTTCTAAGCCAGTTAGAGCCAAAGGCCTCAGTCAAATCTATAATTCCTTGAGTTTAAGGAAGATATAATCCTGCCCTACAGAGTTCATAGCACAGAAAACTTTTTGACTGTGATTTGTACATTTTCCATCCCAACCTAGTACATACATGCATGTATATAGGACTGAAGTACAGCTGTACAAAATAATCCTTACCCTTGCCATAAGCAATACAATTATGTACAGTACATTCTATATTTTTTTTTAGTGCTGGCTACAATCCAGTAAGTTGATTTTATAACCTGCTAATGAGTTAAGATCTGAAGTTAGAAAACTATGATCTTGAATATCTAGAGAGAAACCTTTGGTTACAAGTACATATAATACAAGCTAGATACTCAGACACCATTTGAGATTCTTCCCTATCATCATCGCCGATTCCAACAGCCATCTACTGTGTGGACTCGATCTCTTACACGCCTTTTGACTGACTCTCCTTCTCTGCATTTACTGCCTCTGCCTCCTCCCCCCCACATGGAGCAGGCTTCCTGCCCTGACCTCCTGCTTCTCATCTTAGCCCTTCACCCTTCAGCCCATTCTCCAAACTGAAGCTGGTAATCATTCTAAAATATGCATTGGAGGAAAAGTCTGCAATACTCTTCGCTTGTCTACAAAATAAATAAATGCACCTAATTCCTTAGCCTTCTCTGGCCTTGATTCTTCCTCCAGGGTCATTTCTCAGTAATTCCACTGTTGTGTTTTATGCTGAATCTATGTGGAGTCGTGTGCAAGTCCTTGAATCTTCCATGCTCTTTCGTATCTCTGGGCCTTTGCTTTCGAAGATTTTTCTACTTAGAATTCCCATTTCACCCAACCTTGGGCTCATTCCAGGATCAGCTCGATCCCTTATTTTTCTATGCAGCCTTTACTGACAGGCCCCCAGCCTCCCCCTTACTTTCCCTACTGTCCTAAATATGTCTATTTACTTGTCAATCTCCCTTGTATAGGGCCCAGAAGGTCAAGGACTGTGTTTATGAACACTTCCTCATGTCCAGGACTCAGCGCAGTGTTTGGCGCAGGTTAAGTGCTTAGGAAATACGTTTAAAGGTATATTATGTGATCTAGATTAATGAGATTTGATGTGTGAATGTCTATGGCAGATGTGAGAATGCACCTTGCAAAAATCCAACCATAGGGGGCTTAATTAACCAAGAGCCCCAATCTGAGTGTTCTGAATTTTATCCCTGCATTTGTACTGAGGCCACACTTCCTATAGGCTGCGCCTAGCCAATGACTGGGCATGGCAGGGATACCGAGGCAGGCCCATTCTAGAGATGAGGTACTCCTCCTTGGATGGCAGACTTCTTGATGACTCCCTTTGTCTGTGTGACAGTCTGGGATGTGTCTGCACAACCTGCCCTCAGCAACCTCCATCTTCTCTCACACAGGCCTTTCCCCTGATGCAATCCTTGGATGTTTTATCCCATCTCGGCATCTGCTTCTCGGAGAACTCAGACTAACACACTATCCTCAATGTATATATGAAGGAACTGAAACGAGGATCAGAGCGATCATATGACTTGTGAACAATTGATGAGACTGAGGCTCAGTTGAGTGCTGGTGAATGTTTAACAACTGGCTCTCAGTGGGAGAAGAAGAAAGCACTGATTTATAGTATTGGCTGATTTCCAGAGCGTAAATACTTCCACTCTGGCCAATTTCACACTACCAATGTGCCTTCACTCAACACAGAGTTGGTAAGGGATGTGCACAATTGTCCTCAGGAGCCAGACAAGCTGGCTCTCGCACACTTCTGTGAGGCCACAGCCTGGGTTTCTGTCTCTGCCTGGCATCTATGACAGCCCTCTCCAGATTGCCTTCATTCCTGAGTTCGGTTCTCAGGAGGAGCCCTGCAGACAGCCTGTCTGGGGAAGTCTCTGTCCAGTCACTGGACTGGAAACCTTGTGCACATGTAGGTTCTCCATGGGTTCAGGGAGTGGATGGGGCTCTCATGTCCCTAAAAATGTTAGGTGCTCTGTTAGGCGGGGGACAGTCACAGATGGCCTTTGACACCAAAATAGCCTTGGATTACCTTTTTGGCTGTGACATGAAAGATGGATTGAAGGGCAAAAAGCAGAGGACAAGACCAGCAAGAGGTGGCTTACATAAGAGACATAAAGACTAAATGAAAGATGGTGGTGTTGGTTTGGGAACTATTTCACAAAGGAAATCAAGAAGGAAGGCAGGAAGGAAGGACCATAGCTGCTAGTTATTGAAACTTTACTACCTGCTAGGCTCTATGCTATGTACTTTCTCCTTTCACATGCCTTCCCCAAATTCCAAGGTAAGAATTATTATCCATTTGTCACATATGTGAGACTAAACCTCAGAGATACTGCCTTTGATAACAGTATTAATAATGAAAGAGGTAGCAATAATTGTAGCTAACATTCATTGAGCCTTTACTATATACATGAATGTTATCATCACCTCACTTTGAAGATGTAATTAAACAACTAACAAAAGGTGGAGCTGAAACTATAATTCAGGCACTGAGTCTCTTGCCCAAGGTCTAATTATCTACTCTAGATGCTATTAACAATTCAGCTAATCCTATTGTTGCTATAACCAGATGAAGTCCTCTAATGTGGAATACACTCTTTTTCATTTCTCCTTCCCAGATCAGGATAGAGGCTAGGAAATATACAATTTTTTTAAAAAAAAAAATAATTCTGAGATCCATTTTGCAGGTGGAAAACCTGAGGTACCCACCCAGCTGGGAAAAGGATGCCAGGCATTTCAGCTCAATATTGCATCAGTGGACCAGCCCATGGTGAAATCATCATAGGAAAGGAGTTTTGCAAATGATAAGTAGACTAAAAACCAAGAAAATTAAATATATTTGAGAACAAAGACAGCCATTAACCTTCTCATTCTGGGAATTTGAGCCTGTGGCCAAATCTCAGCAGACAGAGCTGGATAATACCAGCATAAATCCCCTTTCTGAATAAGACACCCATCCCACAAGAATAAACAACAATATTTCAGCACTAAAAGTTGGCCTCCCAGCTTAACCAGCCAGCCCACCAATGTCAATACATATGATTTGTACAGAGACACTCCACACCAATTATTTCACCAAACTAAATTTGGTACCACTTTGAGGCCCAGAGCTAAGTATTCAGTTCAGACCTGAACTGAATACTTATCTAATACCATTTAGACAGGACAAGACCAAAATGAGCTACATAAGACTTAAGGAGTTGAAGGGTAGAAGGTGTCCTTTCCGAAAGGAGCCAAATGGAAGACAGTTAGTAATTGTTAAATTAACAATTCTTTCCTGTTAAAGATGAAAGAATACCAGGACAGGGGGAATGGCACTTTCTAGTATTCCGAAAAGATCCTTTCTAGGCAAGGTGAGGCCTTTTTTGACTTTGACACCAATTCTTTCTTTCTTTCTCCCCTCTCCTCCCCTCCCCCTCCCCTCCCCTCTTCTCTTTCTTTCTTCTTTTCTTTTCTTTTCTTTTCTTTTTTTTCTTTTCTTTTCTTTTCTTTTCTTTCTCAACCCCAAAATAAAAGTGATAAGGCCAAGCTTGGTCCAGGGAGTGGTAGAAGTGAGGCAGAAGGCAGATGATAGCTTTGGAGCTCTGGAGCTTAAAAATCAGCCCTGGGACTTTGAACAAGATGCTCTTTTTCTCTGCACCTGAGTTCTCTTCTTTTTAAATCAGGGATAAATGTCCTTTCCCACGTCTCCTGGTGGGTCAGGGAAGCAACAATCTAGAGTCATTAGGAGTGGTAGCTAAGAGTCAGACAGGCCCGGTTTGCATCTCAATGCTGTTACTGGTTAGCTGTGCAGACCACGGCAAGCCTCTGCATGTCTCTGAGCCTTGGTTTCTCATTTGTGCAAATGACAACTATAGTTCTGGCCTAACAGGGGGACCGTGAACCTTTGAAGGGATGATATGTGCAAAGTGCTTAACATAGTTCCTGGCACAATATTAAGAACTTAATAGATGTTTTCTTTTGAGATTACCAATCAAAACACAGCAGTAATAAATTAAGGCTTGTTATTGGACCTTAACTTTCCTACTTATAAAGTAACTAGACAATCTCAAATGTTCCTTCCAACACTGCTGCTATCTGACAACCTACAACAGACACTTAGTGATGCAGAAGAGAAACATGCTCCAGACCACGTGAACTGGAGAAGACAATTCGGTTCTCTTCAGCCTCAACCCAGACTTGGGTTCACCAGTTTTACTGTCGTTTCTTCTTTTCCCTACCTGCTGACACCTAAGGAAACTCGAGAAGCCAGAGATTGATCCCTGACCCCTGATTCACATAGCAGCAGTGGTATGGCAGAGCCAGTGGCTGACCCATGTCCGGACAGAAGGACTCACCTGGAACTCTGGGAGTCAGCATGCTAGCAACTAAGTTGAGTCCTGATGGCAGGCCCAGAAACTAGGGCACACAAAACCTTGGGAGAGAGACCAGAAACTTTACAATCCAAGGTTTTCTCTTACTGGTTGGAGAGCCTAAAGTATTCCCTCATGCCACCTAACTCAAGAGTCTCTTTGCTTTGACTGTGTCTCTCCCCGTTCCGTTGGCTCTTGCCCAAGATTTGAAAGGCCGGAGGAAATGCTTAAGTATTACCATGAAGTGAAAAGGACATGGGGTTTGAAGCAGACTACTTGGTTTGAATCTGGACTCCCTAACTGTGCTGCCATGAGCAGGTGGCTTCACATTTTTAACCTTGCTTTCTTCATCTGTAGCATGGAGCTCATACCCTCTGTTTTTCAAAGTTTGTTTTATGAGCTTTAACTAAGATAATGGATAGACAGTGCCCAGCACAATACATGCAGTAGGTTTTCAATTAATGTTCACCTTGTCCCTCTCTCCTTATCAATGTGAAAAGAACCAAATTTTTATATATTTATTTAACCATTTATCCATTACTGGGTAAATTTTGTATTTTATATGTCTGCCCCTCATTAGACTCTATGTTTTGGAAGGTGGGCTTTGAGTCTCTTATTGCTACATCCCCAGAACACTGCATTAGACTGGGTCAGGTTGATTGCTCAAGAAAGTTTGCTGATCTGAAGCTGTTTCACTGAAAATCCTGTGATTCCAAGAAGTGAGCTGTATTTGTTTAGTTATATAATAATCAAGGTTTGCTGAGTCCTGTACCATCTTGACCTGTCCCATCTTTGCTGGCAGGACAAGTCCTCTTAGGATCTCTTGAATTTTTTTCCTTTTCTTTATTAAAAAAAAAAAGTATACCTTAAAAAAGCAGGAAGAAAGTATATCCTGTGACTTTTAGTGATAGCTTCTTTGCCACACTTGCTGACAGAGCAAAGAAATGGACAGCAAGCAATCCTAATCACAGATTAGGATTAGATAAAATGGGTCAGATTGCAGCAGATCTCCCCAGAGAAGAAATGGAAGCTGCTACCCACTCAGGGAGAGGTGGTTTGGTGCCACTGCCCCAGCTGAGCCTGAGGCCCAAACCCTGGAGCACCATCAGCCCTTGCTGTAGCCACCAAATCTGTACGGCCTCCCCGAGGACACCACCAGAAACCAGCTATTGTGACCGACACAGAGAGGGGAAAAGAGACTCAGTTGAGTACTACATCTATTCCCCAGCCCTCCTGCGTCTACTCCTCACTCTCCTTGTATTCCCTGCCTCCTTTTCCATCTTTCACAACCCTTTTTCTCTTCTCTTTCCCCATTTCTGGACTCTCTTGAGATCTTTTCTCTTACAGAAACATGTACTGAATTCTAAGTGCTTTTGATGCGTGCGGACTTGCATCCACACAGTGAGCGTGAGCGTTGTGTGGCATGTGCCGTGTGCCGTGTAAGTGGACACCATCTATGTGTTGGTGAGCCTGTCTGTGCCGGGTGGACCAACGTGGCATGTGGCACAGGTCTTTACGGCATGCCCGTGGGGAGATGGCTACACTTGTGCATCTGCGTGCCTCCGTTGTTTATCTGTGACATGCCTCTTCAGGTGTCTTGTGTATGTCAAGTAAGAGCTGTGTGTTGTCTGCATGTGGTGCATTGTCTATACGCTGTGTGTCTTTGTATGCGTGGTGAATCTATTGTGTGTGTCTGTGTACCTCCCATCTGTGTGTGACCGTGTGTCTTTGTTATTTGCCTTTCGTGTATTGAGTATAGCTTGAATGTCCCTGTGGGGTGATATGCTTACATATGTGTTTATATATGTTTGCGTCTGTGTGCTGTCTTTGTTTAGCTGGGTGAGATCATCGTATCGTGTGTATCTGTATGCGATGGATTACATCCATGTTGTGGTTCTGCATCTTGTATGATGTTTTAAAAGATCTCTTGGTTGCATGCTGTCTCTGCGTGGGCTGTGTCACATCTGCTGTCCGCAGGTACAGTGTGCACGTTCTGTGTGTTTCCCTGTATCTCTGTCTCTGTGAAATGTGTGTCTGTGTGTTTCTCCTGCCAGCTCTTCCTCCCCTTCGGGTGCCCCAGGCTCCCTCCCTCCCTTCTCCTCCCCAGACTGTGACCGCTCTCAGCTGACACCTCCGCTGCTCTGGCAACCCAAGAACAGCCTGGAGAAAGGTCAGCTGGCCGCCTTCTCCCTGGGCCTGCCCAGCTCCTGCAATCCCCCGGCGTTGTGTGGTGTGACAGCGCCCTCTGTTGGCAGAGTAGACCATGAACAGCACTTTCTGGTGCGGGGGCTTCCTCTTCCCTTCCTGATTGCCAATGAGACTTCCAGCCTCCTTAATAAAAGACTAGGAGGGGAATGGGGAGGGCTCCCACATAAGTTATCATTCAAAGTGAGGTGCTTTTGAGAATGAAAGAGGGTGCCATTACATGCCCTGAGACACTGGGTAGACAACAGAAGCACCTGGAATAGAGGGTGAGGAAGGCTTCCCTGACCACTTACTCAGGAGATGGCCCCAAGGAAATGAGCCAACAAAGTGTGTGCTAGCCTCGTTGGTGAAAGGGCCAGCTGCCCCCAATTTACATTTGAGCAAGTCAGAATCTCAAATCCACACTTACTCAATGATTTCATGCTCTCCCCCCTGGGAATAATTTCCCAAGGTCTCAACTTCCCCTTTGCAACAGAGACCCAAGGTTGAGAGCCAACAACTCCAGTTCCAGAAAGACGGAGGGATCAGCTGTGCAAGATGAGGACTGAAATGTTTCTAGTGAAGTTAGCATCAGGAGGTCAAAGACACCCTTGCAGGAACAGAGGCAACAGTCATGGAGGCACCCGGGACTTGCAATGCCCCACGTATGTAACTCTAACAGCATCGTCAGGAGGAGAAAGGTGCTGTGTTCACACACGTGGGTGCATGTGCATGCACTTGCCTGCACACACATTCACACACACACAACCACACACCAGAAGGCAGAACACGCAACAGTCTGTGGTGCTGATATACCTGCGGTTTGGAAATCTGCACGATTACTAGTTCTGGCCTTATAGAAGAAACAGAACGAAAAGACACCATTTTATGCAAAAACATAGGTTTTCATTGTGTTTCTTCTGCTGGTGATTAAAGAGGAGGCTCTGATAAGCAGTGACTCTCTCTATAAACTGAGGATGACAGCTACAGGGGAACCAAAGGACCACTTGGTCCAAACTGTGTTTTTTGGAACATTATCTCCCAGAAGATATTAATAGTTATTTAAAGGTGTGGCAAAATAAATTTGAAAAATACAGGGTTAAATAAAATTAAACAATTTCTTTCCCATAGGATATCCTGGTGCCTATAATACAATACATAGTATGTCTTATTAATTTCCAAGAAATGAGGGGAGACTGTATGCAATGTTTCACAAGACACGGACAATAGAATTTTTCCCTCTCCAGAATTTTATGGGAGAAAATTCTAACTATACACATGGGCAAAGCAAGACCCCAAATAGCATAATGCAATTACTATGAAAAAAAACATTTACTGTAGGAATCATGTGTTTGTTTTTGTGCATCTATTTTAGTTTATCTCTTTGGCTGCTGTAATAACCTGCTTAGGTAGGTACATTTATGCTAAATGACAGATGAGAAGAGGGACTCACAGAGGTGAAGTGGTTTGTCCCAAGCCACAGCACTGGTCAGTGACAGAGCGAGACTCGGCACCAGATGTCTCCCTCCAAACCATATTTGATTCCACATATTTGCTAACCACTGTGAGCATGAGTTTATGGAAAGTTCAAAATGTGGCCACTGTAGATTGTACTTACAGAGAACTTAAAAAAAATACATAGAAAAAAAGGAAGAATAGAATACTAAAAAGTAGCGGCAAGTAAGTGGCATCATGCATCCATGGTGAGAGGACTCAGTGAGAACTGGGATAGTCAGTGAAACCTTTCCAAAGGAAGTGAATCCACGCTGTGCTTTGAAGGATAGAGGAGGCTTAGTTAGATCAAAGGTCAGCAACTTTTTAATGTAAAGTGCCAGGTAGTAAATATTTTCTGCTTCTTGAGCCATATAGTCTCTGTCACAAGTGCTTGACATTGCCATTGTAGCACGAAAGCAGCCATAGATAATACATAAATAAAAGGACATGGCTGTGTTCCGATAAAACTTGATCTGCAAAATGGGCAATCATGGACCCTACTTTGCCAACCTTTAAATTAGAAGGAGGTAAGAAGGGAATGAGGCCTTTCTGGGCTACAAGAATCCCTCTTACAAAGACAGTGAGCAGTACGCTCAAGGGCCAGCACCAGGCACCAGGCCTGCTCCTAACTGTTCACTTTCTGTCTGCACTCCACCCCAACCCCACTTCAATTGTGTTCTAAGCCCTGAGGGTGAGCTTATTGCAGCCATGCAAAGAGAAAGCTGCCTGTATTTGAGATAAGCTGAATAAACAGCTCACTGATCCCAGTGGAAGGTGCTTGTGAAATGTGCCTAGATTTAGTCTGTTGGGAAGGCAGAGAAAGTCAACAAACCTAGTTCCCTCTGAAATTGGGATCGGCCTTTTCTCCTTTCAAGAAGTCAAGGCCAATGCTGAAATGCTTGCCCTGGTTTCTACAGACTGAGCATGGACCACCTGCCCCTTTGCAGACAGCAAATCAATCTGGAGAAGTCCTAGCTTCATGAGATGCAATATATCAGAGCAACATCTTTGTTCTTTTCTCTCTAGCACAGGCCCCACCATGTGACTCCTTTGCACATTCCTCTTCGGTAACCTCCACTTGGTACAGGATCAAAATCAAGTGCCGCAGCCTGGCCTTCATGGCAGACCTCAGTTTAAGACTCAAGCCTTATTCCCCTCAGGACCTACTTCAGCAAACTCCATTTGTCTCTGTGTCTGTTGTCCCTGAGCATGATTCACAAGTTACAACCTTCAGACCTTTGCGCTTGCAACTAGTATAGCCTTCTCCTTTCCTCCTTTCATCCAAGTCCTAGCCTGTCCTTCAAGGTTCCGCACTTAATTCCTCCTGCTTGGTGAAGACCTCACATACTCACCTCTAAATTACAATTCAGGCACTGCATTTATTAGCAGTAGTGTCACTTTTCTTGGCTTGTTTTTCTTTGTTTTCCAAAGGGAAATTAACTATTTCAGGATTAGAAAAATACAATCTTACTGTTTAAAAAAAACCCAAGTGTTCTAGAATCTATTATGAGAAAGAGAAACACTCAGAAGGATGATCAGGTCCAAAAAGACGAAAAGAGGTAATATGACACAGTCTTTCAGGGAATGCAGCTGCTTTTGTGTGGCTAAGTAAAGGGTCCCTACAGAGGAGTGATGAGCAATGAGGCTAGGGAGATGGCAGGGTTCAGACCACCTTAATTTCTGCAGGTTTCATTGATTCTTGATTTATAGATTGTCAGAGAAAAAGCAATGGAAAAAGCAAGGTCAGAAAAAAAAAAAGCATAACCCTACTAAGTGCCCAGTTTGACACAAAGTAGGCAATCAATAAATATTTGTTCAATTAATATAAGGCTGGTCCTGGGTTCCTAGGCTGAGAAGGTACCCGTAACTGGGTTTCTTAGCATTGCTCATGTAGGAAAGGCATGAGAAAGTCTGCAGCTTGGTGCGGGGGGAGTAGGGGGGATGGCTGCTGCAAATGGTCCCATAAACTAATTCCTTAATCATCTCCCATCAAAACATTGACTGAATGCCTCTCCCTTTCTATACTGGGCTCGGTACCTAAGCTAGGCAGGAGAATGTGAATGAATTCGTTCCACAGTGAGCCAATAGGGGAAATTAGAAGAATACATGACAGGGAGTTACCCATTTAAAGGGCAACTCTCTGGCAAAGTGCTAGAAGGAGAAAAGCTCTGGGCTAGAGGGAAAAAAGGTGAGAGAGAGGGAGGAGGAAGCTGATGAGTGACCCCTTGTCCTCACGTTGACCTTCTCAACATGGGAAGCATTTTGCAGAGTGGCAGAATTATAAGTTTCAATGAACCCAAAAGGTCATCGAGCCTCACCCCTCTATCTATTATACATTTGGGCGCCATGTGGCCTCACTTTGAACACTCCCTGTTGCAGGGAGTAATCCTATGTCCAGGAGGCCGGTATGGAGCTGTGGCCAGATGGAAGTGCAGACAGAGAACAGAGGAAGGGGAGCTGATCCTCTAAGAAGCACTTACTATGTGGCAGGTGCTGACTAGGCATAGTACCTGCTGTGTTTCATGAAACCCTCATGACAACCTTGTGAATGGGGATTAATATCCCTATTTTTCAGGCAAGGAAATGGGGCTCCGGGATACTGAGTCATTTGACCTAATTACAAATCTGGTAAATGAAGCTGGAATTCAAACTCAGGATGTTCTACCACCCAAGCCCATGGTATTGTAGCCAAAATTAAAAAAAAAAAAAAAAAAGCTTCCTATCAAACCAAGAAAAGACAAGCTGATCAGATGATTTATGTAGCCCCCACAAGAAGCCAGGGTAGAAGAGGGGATGATCCTGCAGGTTGGCATGGCCACAGGGAGAGCACGAGAGGATGCCAGGCTGGGGCAGGAATGCAGGAAGTGCTTCGGGACAGGATTACGGCACACAGGCAAGGACGGCCCTGCTGGATCATGTGCTGTTGGTGCTCTGTGTGCCTGTGCCTGTGCCTGCCCCACAAGGAACGTTTTAAACATTCTCCCCTTCCCACCCCCTTCCCAAGTCTCAAACAAAAGAGGGAGAGAATAGGGCTCAGGGGATCAAGAGTGTCCTGGCTTGATCCCATAATCACACAAAGCAAGCCCCACCTTGGATCTGTTACCAGCTCTCCTTTGAAAACCATCAGAAGGCTCATCCCATCCTCTCCTTGCTCATAAAGCACTTTTATCCTTTCAACAATCATTTTATCTTCCCTGGGCCAGGCAACTGGGATACTGGGGATAATATTAACAAAAATAGCAAACATTTACAGAGTTCTTTCTATGTGTCAGGAGCTCTGCTAAGTGCTTTATGTACATTTTCTTACTTAATCCTAACAAAAACCTTGTGAGATAGATGCTGTGGTTATTCCCATTTTACAGATGAGGCATTCGAGGCTCAGACTAATTCATCTGACGTGATGTACAGAAAGCGATAGAGCTGGGATGTGAAATCAGAACCCGAGTGGAGAACCGCAGGGACTCCAAGGAACTAACTCCCAGTTCAGTAAAAGAGGAAGACATAAGGGTGGCTGATAAAATGCAATGTAATGAGCAGTAGGTCTGTGATAACACAGCATCTGAGTCGAAGAGAACAAAAAGAAGGGCGGAATAACCCTGTGAAAAGCACTTAGTCTATGCCAGGTGCCAAACAAGTTATGTTGGTTATCTCATTTAATTTGTCCCTTGATCCTATGGAAAGAGGAGTAATATCCCCATTTTACAATTTGAAGCTAACAATTTGGAGCTAGAAGAGTTTGAGTCACTTGACCTAAATTATAAATCAAATAATTAGGGGGTTTGTGAGTGAATCTCCTTAGATAGTCTCAGGTTGAGGCATTTCAGCAGAGGGATTACGATCCGCAGTGAACAAAGATAAAGATGGGGAGGGTAGGGCCAGGGGGTATAAGAATAGATGAGTCTGGAGAGACAAGCAGGGGTAAGATTTGGAGAATCTTATAAACCACACTAAGAAATGGGGACCTTATTCTGAAGGCAAGGGAGAACTATGACAGGTTTTAGGATTCTTTCTCTGACTGCAAAGAGAACAGTGAATGAGAGAGGTAACAGGAGAAAGATGAACGGAGACAGGGAGGCTAGTTAGGACAATACTTAACAATAACTCAGAAGAGCAATGATGAAGACAGGGGCTCAGGCCAAGGGCAGTGCACTTAGAGATGATGCGACAGGTTTCAGAGATATTATGTTGAATTCCATTTTGTTGATTGGGGAATTGAGGCTTGGAAAGGTAAGTTCCAGCCACTGTTAAAACTGGGACTCAAACTCTGGTTTTCTGATTCTGAGGGCCTTTTCTGGAACTACTTACATCTATCTTTTAAAATTTTCTCTCTCTCATTCACTTCTTTAAAAGTGTGAGTACCTACCACGGGCTACACATCCTACTGCATGGTTTAAATATATTTTTAATTCTCACTACAATCACATATGACTTTTATGATCCTATTTTGAAATTATGAAATCAGAAGTTCAGAAAAGCAAAAAACAACTGTGTCTAAGATCATGTAAATAGAAGTAGCTGAGCCAAGATTTGAACTCAGGCTGTCTGGCTCCAAAGCATGAGGTTTTTTTGTTTGTTTGTTTTTTTGTTTTTGTATTCTACAATGCCAATCCCTGAAACAATACCACGGCTTTTCCCCAAATCCTAGCTCTCCCCACTACATTTTACTTTAAAAATCTAGGTTTTTCAAATGGAAAAAAACCAATACCAACTGAGGAAGCATAGTACGTAATACATTCTTAGATGAAGTTATTTTTGTCCACAGAGTGTTCTCCTCTTCAGAAGAATTACAGCAGGTTCAGATCAGTAGAAAAGCAGCCTGGAAATTCCATGCTTTAATAAGCTCCAAATATTTTTGTATTATTATTTACTTATTTTCTTAGGAAGCAAATTCCACACTTAGAGGAAAGGGAAGCCAAGAAATAGACACATTCAGAGGTTTTGATTTACTCTCAAGAAGTAAGGCACCTGGAAAAAAAAAAAAAAAAAAAAACCACAGCCTCCAATTATTGACCCGCTGCTATGGGTTAACAACTATACTTGCTAGCTCGTTTGGTTGTCCCAATAGTTCTTAGAAGGGTGGTCCTTTTATCTGTATTTTACAAATGGGGCAAGTGACACCTAGAAAGGTGAAGTGACTTGCCCAGCGGAAATGAATGAAGGTAAGATTCAAACATGGGATCATGAAAGGTTTTCTTTGCACGTGACTGCAACCTGTCACATGCTCCTTGATGGCTAGCCTAGCTCATCTCTTCCTTTCCCATGACTGACATTATGAGAAAGTAGCAAATGCAACCACAATCAGGGTATTTATTGTGTGAGGAGCAGAACAAACACCACTCCTCCAAAGCCTACAACTTTTTCTCCAGCCACCTTGCTGTCTGAAATCCCCCTGTTAGAAAGTCATCTTTGTGAAGGGGTGGAAAGGATATTGGACGGCGCCTGGCCCTGGGGTCTAACTCTGACTCTGCTATGCCACAGGTGCAGGATGACGGGCAAACCATTCTCGCTGGCCCTCAGTCTCATCATCATGTAAAGTAAGGAAGTTAGAAGATAGCTAGGGACCCTTTGGGGTTTCACGTTTTAGGATTTTAGCACCTAAGGGGAAATTCAGGGGGTAAATTCCCAGAGCAAAGGTGAACATATACAGGACAGAATAGGCAGCAGCATGGGGAAGAGAAGAGGGAGCAGAAGGACTTTAAATGGGGAGCTGGTCTCTAACAGAGGGGCAAGAGGCAGCCCAAGGTGACAGTTCTGCACTCTTGCCCAGAGCCTCGCTGACAGGCTTCATTCCAGACCAAGGACCCATGGCCCTGAAAAAACATCCACTGGGGATAGATGAGATTCTGAGATGGGGAAAGGGGAGCATAAGACAGCCAGAGACAATTCTTCCAGCCACTCTGAATGCCCTGCGTGATCACGCTGTGCTGTAAGCTGCTCTTTGCTGCGGGGCAGCCGAGTTGGTGGCACACCAGCCTAGCCTTCCCCCTCTCTTTTTCTGGCTGCCATTTTCACATGAAAACCATAAAAGATCCCAGAAATGGGAGGTGCACTTAATGGGTTTTTTTGGCACCAAGAAATTAATCTTTTTTAAACCAAAGGGAATTTTTTTTTTCTTTCCTAAAGATCTTTGGCAAACAGAAGCTAAATTGCTTCCAGACCTCATGAAAGGTATTTTGTGCAAACGAGGTGTGATTTACACTTCCTTTAATTAGTCTGAACCTTGGAAAAAGAGAGAAATAATAGAAAACAAGAGCTATGTAGAAAACAAGTCCAAACAGCCCTAAAATAACAGTTTTGTAAAAGCATCAGTTGAGGGTGTTAGAAAGAGACCAACAACAACAACAAAAAAGTCCTTCTAATTCTGGGAGTGGAGCAATTACAAGTGAATTGAAGTTTTGTTGGACTCTCTTCCCTGGGGATTGGGGTGGGGAGAAAGTTTGGCAGAAAGGCATCTTAGTGTTCTCAGAATGAGTTTCAAGTTCTGGTTGACCTTCCTTCCATTAAGCTTCAGTCTTTTCTGAGGGCATTTGGGGTCTAGGGAGCCAGCGTCAGGAAAGAAATAGGGAAGTTCTGCTTGCAAACATGACCATTTTGCCATCCAGCTCATCTCATGGCTGGGTGGCAACATAGCATTTTGGATGGGGTATGGCCTCTGGAATCCCAGACCTGGGTTCAAATTTTGACTCTGCCATTACCACCAGAGTGATCTGGGAAACTCATGTCTCTGATCTGTTAACCCCACTCTTGCTTTTTGAAGCTCTCTTTTCCTGGCTATTGAGTCCTCCCCACTCTTCCGGTTTTAACTCAGATTGCTCCTGCTTAGCCTTTTTTGTAGGTTTAAGCTCATCGACTAGTGGTTAGTTGCTGGAGTTGGCTCCATCTCAAGCCCACTTCTTGGTCAGTTGGCTTTATCCAGACAATGTACTGATATGCATTGTTTCCACCTTTCATCTGATTCCTCTCCAAACTCTACTGCCCAGACAGATCTCCCGCCTTGGTTCTGGTGCTCACATCCAACTGTCTTGCTGCATCTTTACTTGGCTGTTCCAAAGCACCTCAGATTCAACATATCCAAAACTGAACTCAAGATCTTCCACCTTAATCGGCTCCACTTCCCAAGGCTTTCTTGTCAGTGAAGAAGTTGATTTCATTTTTGCACTGACATAATGCATGATCTGAGCAGATCTTGGCCCATTTCTGTGTGACATGGGAAAGTTGGGTGACATCCTCTCTGAGCATATTCTTGCTCTGCCCCTGTGTGAGGATTCAGTTGTGATTATTTTCCTTCATGCACTCTTCTTGTCTTAGCTGGCTCACTTGTAGTCTACTACAGTCTCTGGACCCATCCACAGTCTGAGCCCAGAAGCCCTTAAGCAAGTTTAAGTTTATGAAAAGACAATACTAGACACAGCAAGAGCAGCCTCAGAGGTGAATCTTATCTTTATCTTTACTAATCTCATCTCTTCTGACCCATCCTTTCTTCAAGAAAAAAAAAGGAAGGGAAAAATAACCAATAACTATCTTTTGGGCAAAAGGAATGAAATGGCCAAGGCCATATTCTACACAAACCAAAAGAACAATTTCATTTGACCTTGAGGAATACTTCAGGGTCTAGTTTTAAGGCCAGTTTCATTGATAATTTCACTGTCCTTATGTACCTGGGCTCAACTCCCAGCTCTGCCTCTAACAAGCTGCAGGACCAAGCAGATCAGTCCCTTCCTCTCCCCAGGTCTCCATCCCCTGGCTATACAATGAAGAGGTTGTACAGGGTGGTTTACACAGGCTCTGGCAGCTCTAAGCTTTGCAGGGATGTATTATAAACTATGCAGAGAACAAAGGAAGAGTCCAGGGATTCACCTTTGCAGCTCTCCTAGAAAATAATGCATCCTCCCCACGAGAGGAAGAATACAAATAATGATGGCTGAAATTTACCAAGCATCCGTCATGTGCCACACACTAATGCCCACGGTTAAGAGTTCAACTGAGACCCAAAACAAAAAAAGTTAAGTATTGTCACCAGTGTCACATAACTAATAAATACTATATGATAAATGATTTCAAACCTCAGACTGGCTAATTCCAAGCCTGTGTTGAATACTATCCTCTCCATTTATCCAGCCATTTTTATTGTGTTACTGTGCCTTTGTTTGTTTATTCATTCAGTCATTCATGCCACCAGTGTTCCCTAAGTACTTTCTTTATGCATGGAACTGTTTAAACACAAGGAAGCATGAGAAAAGCTCCATTAGGGAGCTTACAGTTTGGCTAAAGAAATAAGGAACTATGATCAGAAGGTTTGGAAAAGTTATCTTTCTCTCCAAAGCACCACTCCGATCACGTTTATGATCCTCCTCAAAAGGCTTCAAAGGCTCCCCTTTGCCTACAGGATAAAGTCCAAATAGCTTAGCCTGTTTCCTAATCCCTCTGTGATCTGGCCCCTGTCTCATCTCCTGTCAACCCCACTCATTCAACACTTGTTAAGGCTAATGATGAGCCAGACACCATACTAGAGTCTTGGAATGTAATGCTGCGTGGCACAGACTTAGGCCCGGCTTCCCTGGAGCTTACAGATATTAATCAAATGATCACACAGATCCAGAATTAGGCATTCCCTTAAAATGTTCAGTGGTCCAGGCCCACTAGATGCAGGGCCCCCCATTCCAGCAGATGTTTCCAGCCCAGTAAGAAAACAGTGATGCAGTTCTTCTTGGACTCATTGGGTGATGAGTTAACCTTTAACAATGTGACTTGTCCTATTACTCAAACAGAAATATCCGCTTCTGAAGAGAGAAACTTTTTTTTTTTTTCTTTTGGTCCAACAAATAAATTTTTATTTTATTTCAAAATAGGTTTTCAAGAATAGGTTAAAACTCCTTGTTATACACTACCATGGAATGGCATGCTTTAAGTTAATTGTGCTTTAAGTTAATTGCTTATTGTTTATGTCCCCTATTCAACTTTAAATTTCAAAAGGGCAGCGTTTATACCCATTCTTGTTCACCAATAAATTCCCAGCACTTTGCCCAGTGCGTGGTACACTGCAGACATTCAATACGTGTGTTGCTTAGATTAAATCATCCTTAACTACACAGAGCCTTAATTCAAAAAAAAAAAAAAAAAAAAAAAGACACTGTAACAGACATAGATTCTACATTTTTATTTTTTGACAGATCGTGAAACAGCCTGAGGAGAGAAGCAACTTTTCACATGCCACAGAGAAAGTTGATAACTTAATTGAAGTCGGAACCAAAGAGAATCAGATGTCCTGAGCTCTTGCTATACCACACCCATTCACAAACCCTGAGACTGAAATGGTCAAGGAGACAGGACCTCAGGGCAAACAAGGTACGTAACTGAAGGCAGACACATGTCCCCGGCCCCGGCTGCACATGGATTTACCTGAGGGAGGGTCGTTGAGTGGACTGCCCCAGAGCTGGAGGAGCCCACCTTCTCGGGAGAAACCCTTTCCTGACCCCAAACAAGGCCTCTGACCGACAAAAGACACTTAATCACTCCCTCTAACCCAAACTCTCCAAAACACTGTTTCCTATTTTGTCTCCATAACCAGATTTAACCCACCCGAATTCAAGATTAGATCTATGAGCTCACAAAGGCCCAATCACCCAATTAAGAAGGAGGAAAATCTGATCCTCTCCAAACAAAGTAAGATGTGACATAACCCAGTTGCTAGGATTATGTCTCACTCAGGAAGAAGCAGAGGAGCTGGGAGAGAATGGGTGGGTCATTCGTTACAGGGACTTTTCCAGGAAATTCAAGTGGTATGGCCCTTCAGATTTCAGTGTGTCAGGCCCCAGAACAATGCTGGAGGAAACCTTGCCTTTAGGAAGTCCACGGTGTGACGATGGCTTTTCTCTCCTTTTTGGGGGGTGCGGGGGGGACAGTGTCTCCCTCTCACCCAGGCTAGAGTCTAGTGGTGTGATCATAGCTCACAGCAACCTCAAACTCCTGGGCTCAAGTGATCCTCCTGCCTCAGCCTCTTGAGTAGCTGGGACTACTGGCATGCAGCACCATGCTCAGCTAATTTTTTCTAATTTTGTAAAGATGGGGGTCTTGCTCTTGCTCAGGTGGGCTCAAATTCTGGCCTCTAGAGATCCTCCTGCCTTGGCCTCCCCAAGTGCTAGGACTGCAGGTGTGAGCCACCATGCCCAGCTTCCAGGTGCATTCAGATCCCTCTCTGCACAATTGGCCTGGTATCAACGATAAACTTCATATTCAGGCCCAGAAAATCCAAGAGGAATGTGCCAATCCCCCAAAGCTACACAAACCTACATCTCTAGCCTAAAGCAGAGTATGGACAAATCTCTCTTAATAAACAAGTCCCTTTCCACCTCTGGGCCTTAATCTTTATATCCTTAAAATGGAAGCTGATTGGAAACTGACTGGGATAATATCTAAGCCCCTTCCAACACCTATTGTGACTGGTTCAGTACTGGAAAGACAGTTTGGCACACCAGAAAGGGCAAAAACTCCAATAGACCTGGACTCAAATCCCAGTTTGACCTTAGACAAATGATTATTCCTGACTGAGCCTGAATTTTCTCTTCTTCAAAATGGGAATAACAACTTCTAGCTCACAGAATTGCCGTAAGGATTTGAGAAAGTTTATTTGATGTTCTTAGCACAGTGTCATACAGACGTGTGCAGTACATAAATGGTAGAGAGTACTCTGAAAAAGTCTTTGGGTTTTGGCTAATTACTGACTGATTTCAAGAAAGAGAACTTTATGAATAAAATCTTGACAGTGAAAAATAAAATCTTGATAGTGACTTTGAGTTTAGAAAGGAGTCATATTCTCCAGTTAAAGATTCTATGAATTCATCAGCAACTGCTCATTTACAAGAGGCCGCCAATTCACAGCTGGAGAAACCTGCTTTCTTAAAATCAAATAGCCATGTTAAAAAGCAACACCGTTACAGGACATCCAGATCTCACGCTAGCTTGTGAGGAAGCCGTTTCTCCATGTGGCGGGTTACCAAGAGCAATGTTGGCATGGACTCAGGGTTAGATGACCTGTGGTAACTTCTGCTGGTGACTGAGCCATGTAGTCATCTTTGGGCCACATTACCATCCTTAGGTTTTCATTTTCCCATTTATATATCAGGGATGATATTGCCATTTAGGACTTGCCAAAATAATTGACTGTGATTATTCTAAATCCTTATTAAGTTGCTGGTTGGCAACAAGAACAAGAGTTCTCAGTAGTTACTTCCCAACTCACTTCTCACTTGTGTATGTCCCTTATGAGCCTCCATTTACATATATGGAAACTGAGTCCAAGGATACACCACAGTATTGGACTGTGGTAAGCAACTGATGGAAGTATGTGTGAAAAAGATTTTATAAAGTAGAAGACATTACTGAAAGGCAGGAGATGCTCATTTCTATGCCCACACCCTTTTAGAGAAGTGCTCCAGTGTTTCCTTCCTACTCTTCTAGTCTTAAAGTGATTGTATTTCCATGTAGGCAAGAATATTAAGGCCCTACTTCAATCTCTGCTCTGTGAAAAGGTTACCAGTATTTTTTTTTCTTGTCATTTTTAAGAGTGATTTGAGGGGAAATTGGCCAGACTGTTATCCTAGGTCCAGAGTCTTACTACAAAACTGAAACCCCACCCAGAAACCTGAGCCAGATAAAGAATGAGGCACTGGGCATAAAACATGCCAAAAATATCCACCCTCTGCTTTCCAGGATCCCAAATGACACTGGTCATTGAAAACCCATCCCTGTAACCCAGAGGGAAAATTTGGCTCGGTTTAAGATGAACTTAGTGCCCAATATTAGTGTTAAAACCCCCAAAGGTCCTTCTAAAATTGTGACCTTCTATTCAAAGACTTGCTTTTGTTTGGTTGTATCTTGTAAAACACTTTAGCAGCAAGTTTAAGACTTATAAAATAGGGCAGATCAACAGTCTTGGGAACCAAAAGTCTCTGTTTATTCACCAAGCAGAGGCAGAGGGGGCGGTAGCAACAGACAGGATGGTGATTGTGCCAATATTTCTGGAGCAAAGATATCTCAGAACCTGAAATCTTAATAGGTTCTGGGGTAGGAATTAGGAAAGACATCATGGAGAAGGTAGAGCTAGTTATAATTGCAATAGGCTTTGCAACTATGTTGGTATGATAGGTTAAAACTGAATATCATTTGACTTTGGATATGTTACTTAACCTCTCCCAACAGCAGTATCTTTATCAATAAAATGGGATGATACACTTCCTATTTCATGGCTACTGAATATTATTATGCCAGAAGCCTCAAGAAATGGAAGTTTTCTTCTCTGACACCTACTCATGCTGATTTTTTTTTAATTGAAGAATGTCATTTACATACAGTAAAATGTATAGATCTTAAGTATATAGTTCATACCTAATGTCTTTGAAAAATGGCTGGATTATCCACTTTTAAATGGGCGGCTGGCCCATACCACAGGAACACGGGCAAGATAAATAAAGGAAACGAGATTATTCCTCTAGGATCTAGGGAACAAAGACCTATAAAGGAACTTAGGAACTGATACAACAACATTCTCTTTTTCTCATCAGTGGAAAAAATGAGATTCAGAGAATTGATTTGCGGAGATGGATGTGGAGAAAGTTCATATAATTCCACAGTTGCAGAAATGATCCCAATAATTAGCAAACACATATTCAGTGTTTAATATGTCCCAGGTAGATAACTCTCCCCACTAGATGCTTCAGCAACAAATATTTCCAGGGGGATGTGGTCAAAGTAGCCTTCTAACTATATGTCAACATACAAGTTACACAAAGAAAGGTAAGAGGAAGGAAAGAATGCTGCAGGGAGGAACAGATCACAGTTGAAGATGTATAATTTCACAAGTGCCAAGCATACTGAATACACAGTTAACAGAAATTCAACAAATAATTGTTGAATGAATGAATGATTACATAAACGACTTCATCAACTTGTAGTACAAACATTTCTTTTAATGTTTGGATTAATTGTTCTCTTGGTCTCACATGCACACAATATTGAGAAGTCCAGAGCTAACCCCTTCACTTTGGATTGTAAAAGAATTCCAGAAGTTTTCTCAAACTAGACTTCCCAGTGCCTTGTGGAGAGAGAAGGGAGAATTGCATCGGGTCTCCCAAGTGGGTGCTCTTTTCTTCTTTGCCTGCAATTCCTACCATTGCCACATGATGTCACTATTGAAAGTAGGGATTCTGCGTCTTTCTATGCCAAGTCATGGTGAAGGCAGAAGCAATAGGAAGGAGACTTACACAGGCCATGGTGGTTCTACAATAGAGGGCAGACCCACTCCCTCAGCTAAAAGAGTACCAAGCTTAGGCTCTCAATTCTTCAACTCTTTAGTTTATGTTTCATTCCTCATACTCAGGTCATACCTACTATGCCAAAGTGGCTGCGCATACTGTGGCTTTGAGCCCGATACACCAATCAGATTTCTTCCTCTCTCATGCCTAGTCCTCCATAGGCTGGGACGATCTTACTCTATCCAAGAGGTTCTATACTTCACAAAGGAAGGAGATCTGGATCTTCTACCCATTTATTTCCAGCAGCTCCTGGATTTATAATCAAATTTTCATAGCTGTTTCCTAGGGACTTCTGGGCTCTACATACAAATGAAGGGGTTCATTGAGGAAGCAGCATTTTTCAAGCTACAAAATCCCCACCCCCCAATACCTCCTTCCCCCAGAGTAGTCAATGGTTACCGACTGGTCTTATTTTTATACAACTAAGAGAGGCTATTCACAAAACCTTCCCAGACAAAAAAAAACTCTGCTCCAACAAAACAGAATGCATATTATATGATTACTTTTTGCATAAAGTTTGAAAACAGGAAAAACTAATCCATGCATGGCATTAGAAGTCAAGATAGTGTTTTGCTATTGAGGAAGGGGCTATGACTGAATATGAACATAGAGTGGGCTTTGGAGGCTGGTTATATCTTGTTTCTTGATCTGGATACTTGTTACATGGCTGTGTTCACTTTGTAAAAATGCATTATAGTCTACACTTATGATTAGTGCACTTTTTGATATGAATCTTATACTTCCATAGAACTTTCAAAAAATAAATGAATACACTCTGCCACGAATGAATGAAAGAAGAAAGAATAGTACAACTGCCCCACAGTATTCATGGGGAATTGGATCCAGGACTTCTCATAGATACCAAAATCTGTAAAGGTTCAAGTTCTTTATATAAAATGGCATAGTATTTGCATATAACCTACACATATCCTCCTTTATACTTTAAATCATTTCTGGATTATTTATGATATCTAACACAATGCCTATATATTATTCATTTGTGTGGATTCAATGTAGTAAGGCATACAGCAAATTCAAGTTTTGCTTTTTGGAACTTTGTGATTTTTTTTTTCCCAAATATTATCCATCTGAGGTTGATTGAATCCATGGATGTGGAACTCATGGTTATAGAGGACCAACTGTATATGCATTTAATATCCCTAGAAGCTTGAAGTCATAAAATCTTAAAGATAGACAGGCCTCAAAGATGAGTGGATTCAACCACCTCATTTCACAGATAGCTAAACTGAGTCTGATAAATGGGAATCTCAAGACCACCTAGGGTTCAGTGTCAGAACTAGGAGTCTTGAGACCCAGCTGATGGATCATTGATCTTCATAATGATGCCTGCCTTTCTCTGATGGCAGAGGTGAGATGTTGATGAAGTCTAAAAATGAGCCATGAATCAGGATGTCACAGTATAAAATTTTTCAGATGCTGATTAATATTAATATCTGCCTTGCAAATGGCCTCAGCAGCTGGTACAAGGCAGATGTGGCCACATAAATATGTTGCCCATGACACACAGATTGGAAGAGTAGGGTGGAGGCAGCTTTTGAGTGAAGGAACAAAAGAAGAGCTTGTCTGCCTGGAATGCAATGGGAATGAGGATTCCAAGGAGGTCATCCGGGGAGAAGCTGTGCCTGAACCTCAGAGAGGCCTGGGTGCATTTACTGACATTCCGAACATCTGTGCTTTTGCAAGGGAGATAAAAGGGAATCTGCTTCCCTGCCTGAAGGGATGATATATGGGTTTCCAAGGCCTTGGGTGTGGGCTGCTATTGAAGGCATGGTGCAAGGTTTGATGGATGAAGGCTGAGATAACTCACTAGGCCACACATTAATAAAAATTATCAAACTGTCCTGGTTGGTGGAGTAGAAAGCTAATGTCATTCTCCACGTGGATGTCAAAGGCAGAGAATGTCTAGAGTAGGCTAACCTGCTTTGTATCTTCACCTTGATTCCACTTGTCCAAATTAGATCCTCTATTCTGCTGCCAAGACCCTGTGCAAGCCAAGTCTGGCAGGGCTCACTCTACACCACAACTCAGGATACTTCACCTGCATCTAGCCATTCTCAACTGAGAATGAGAAGGTGCATTCTCATCACAACTTAGGCCCATAAACAACTTCTTTCATTCACTGCTGCCCAGAGAACAGAGTCCAGATATCTTAATCTGGCCTTCAAGGCTTCCATACACTTGACCACAAACTCTAGTTTCATTCTCTGATCCTTTAGACAGCTTTCTTTTCCATCTCCATATCTTTCTTGGTTTATGCTCTTCCTTCTGTCTGAATTTTCTCTTACTTGCTATCTAGTATTAAAACTCTTTGCATACTTCTAGATTGAGATGAAAGGCCACTTTCTTCATGAAGGACCTCTCTGATTACTAGTTCTCTAAATCAAACTAATCTTTCTTTCATTTTTACCATACTGTCATGAAGTTGTCCATTTTTAATGTCTCTCTCTTTTATTTGAGTGCTCCAAGAAAGAAGGGAGCATATTTTTCATGTTCTTCATTGATCTCCTAAGAGCAAAGCAATAGGCTTGGCAAGTGTAGTTGCTTGATATAGAAATTTTCTGAATGAGTATGCAAGAGAATTCTTGGGGCTGCCACACATCCTCAGCCTCTGATTTCAGCCTCAATTGCAATGAACACCTCTAATGTGATTTCAGACTCACTTTGTGCTTATTCAATATCTTCTTCCTCGAACTTATGGTAGGTATGTCTTTCCACTTTCTGCCCCAAGGCCTTCTCTGATGCCTTGGGAGCTCTCTCACTTCACACAGGCAAGCATAACCCAAAAGTGGAAGAAGCATTAGTCTTGAAACAATAGGGGTAGGGAGCCTGAGCAGACACACTCCAGCTTTGCATCTCTCAGGCAGCAATAGCCCCGATATCTCAGTACTAACCTGTGAACCTGTGAACACACCCCTGTACTAGCCTTTTCTCCTCCTGATGCCACTGTTCATGATCCCTCATAACTGTTTCCTGTGTATACCTACCAACTAAACTATGCTTCCAATCCTTGCTCAGGCTCTATTTATAGGGTTATCAAAATGAAAACAAACAAAACAACAAAAGGCAAGTACATGTTTTCTATCCTGAGTTACAGTTAGATGTGTCTCTGGCATTTCTTCAATGTCTAAGACCAATAGTCAATGTTTGTCAGATATAAATCAATTTAAAAATATAAGCTACTAGTATCAACTTAGCATGTGGAGAAAAGCCACACTTATAAGCCACGTAATCATCAAGACTATCCACATAGCTAAAGTCTAGGTGAGAAATTTTAGGAGAGTCCAAACTCACTGACATTCTATTTGGCTCTGTCACTTTAGGTTCAGCCAATTGACCATACTCACTGGATCTCATTTTCATAGTCCCTTGTCTCCCCATGCTACAGGGCCAGAACTCCCTTGAGAAATTTAGCTGCTGTAGAAAAGCCAGATCTGACCTTCCTAAAGCATGATTCATCATGTATTGATGATAGAACATCTGTACCCAATGCAGAAGCCCCTGGTCCAGGATACAACCCAAGTGGCTCAGAGCTTAAGTTTTCCCATGAATTCTAGCTTGAAAGCAACTCTGAGAACTCTCCTCCTCTGTCCTCCTGCACCCAGTCAAAAGCACATGTCTAAAATTTTATTTTTTTTTTCATTATATTCTCCTATCCTTTCATTTAAAATTACATAAAATAAATCCTTTTCCTTTCAGAGATTCCTTGGAAGCCATCAAGAGTAGGGATTAAGGGCATGGACTTCCGAGTGAGAGAGAATTAGGTTCAAATCCTAAATCTGTCACTTAATAACTATATCTCCTTAAGTAAGTGACTATGCTCCTTTAAACCTCAGTTTTCCCATCTGTGAAATGGAGATAATAATAACTACTTTTCAGAATAATTCTGATGATTATATAGAAGAACCTGGTATATAAGTGCTCAATGAATGCTGATTTTCTTTCCCTCTCCTTTAATAACTTTGCACTTCCCACAAAGCTTACAAAATTCCTGGTATGAAGTAGGTACTTAACAAATGTTATTCTTCTTGCTTCATTCTAGCTTGGGTGATCTTTGTATTATATGTATTTCTTCTTCCTAACTTGTATTACTGCCTAGTTTCATGACTTATCATAATAGCATAATTTATGTTTTTGGTATGATATAGCATGGAATGAGACAGGTAAGGTCCTTATTTGTATTAAGCTTACACTCAAAAGCCAGGGAACCCTCATTGCTGTTGATGGAAATGCAGAATGGTCTAGCCACTGTGGAAAACAGTATGGAGATTTCTTTAAAATTAAAAATATACCTACTATATAATCTAGCCATCTCATTTCTGGGTATATATCCAAAAGAATTAAAATTGGGATCTCAGAGAGACATCAGCATTATTCACAATAGCCTAGATAGGAAAAGAAGCCAAATGTGCATCAACGGATGAATGGATAAATAAAATGTATATATATACTATGAAATATTGTCAGCCTCAAAAGAGAAGCCATTTGCAACAACATAGATGAGCCTAAAGGACTTCATGCTGAGTGAAATAATTCAGTCACAGAAGGACAGATACCACATAATTCCACTTATATGAAGTAACTAAAATAGTCAAAGTCAAAGAAGCAGGGAATAGGATGGTGTTTTCCAGGGGATGAGGGGATAAGGAAATGGGAAATTGTTTTTAGATGAGGACATAAAGTTTCTGTTATGCAAGATGAATAAGTTCTAGAGATCTGCTATAAAATATAGCACCTATGTTGTTATTGTGCACTATGGTACTGTACACTTTAAAATATGTTAAGAAGATAGATATCATGTTAAGTCTTCTCCAACCAAAACACACCCACAATAGAACACAAGGACGTTTTTGGGTGTGATGGGTATGTTTGGTATCTTGCTTGTGATGATGGCATCACAAGGGCACGCACACATGTTCAAACTCATCAATATGTATACATTAAATGTGTGCAATTTTTGTATATCAGTGATACCTCTAGAAGGCTATTTTTTAAAAAGAGCAAAGAAATAAAAAATAAATGGGTAAATACACAAATAAATGAGATAATTTCAAAAATCGCTATGTGACATGTAGGTAGTAATACTGGGGGATGTGACAGGAAGTGACAGAGAAGCAAGCAACCTTATATATGAGTGGGTGGTCAGGGAGGCCTTCCTGTAAAGATGAAAGTGGGATTTAGACCCAAATGCTATAAAGGAGCTAACAATCCAAACAACTGGAGGTAAGGGCAGTGAATTCTAAGCAGAGGTTAGTGAATGTGAAGCAACCAGCTTGGTGTGTTACTTCACATCTACTGTGCGAAAGAAAGTAGGCTAGTGCTGTTGTTGCCCTCACATAGTAAGTCCATCATCAGCTTCCTAAAAGTCAATTCAGGAAATTCAGGAAGGGAAAGAGTTTGGGTTATATTGTTCTCTTTCCTAAATATAAGGGAAATATCTCTCAAGGATGGTTATACAAAGGTATTTATTTTCTTGCCTATTAGAACACATGGCTTCCATCTTTGTCTGGCCTTTGAAAATGGTACCCTTTCCTGGAGGTAATTCTCCCCACAGCTCAGACTCCCTCGAAGGATGAACGTTGTCCAGGGTCTGAAATCACCAGCAAGTGAACTCAAAGCCATAGGCATTGCAATGTAAGTTATTGGCACTCGAATAATCAATGCTGAGGGCACAAACTATTCCAGGACTCTTGGTCTCTCTGCTAGGATCTACAGAATTATATTCATGAAGCTTGAAGGACTTTGGTCAAGTCACTCTTCTTCTCTGAGCTGTATTCCTCCTCTGTATTATGTGAGTGAGAGGTGAGAAGTGGGTGGGGGACATTGGGTAGGTGACTATCTGTGATCTCTATGGTTCCTTCTAGATTTTCTGCGATTCTAAAAGGCTCTTTGGAATCTGGGATTGAATGAATACTTCCAGAGAACTCTGATGTGTTGGACAGCTGTCCTCTATTACTGATGTCAGCAGTGTCTGAGGCTTTGATTTATTTTTAAATTTTTTTAAATTTTTTTAAATTTTCAACCTAATCCCCAGAGAAGCTTTATTCATTTATTTTATTTATTGTTATTATTATTATTTTTTGACACAGGCTCTTGCTCTGTTGCCCAGGCTACAGTGCAGTGGCATCATCATAGCTCACTGCAACCTCAAACTCCTGAGCTCAAGCAATCCTCCTGCCTCAGCCTCCTGAGTAGCTGGAACCACAGGTACACACCACTACGCCCAACTAATCTTTTTTTTTTTTGTAGTGACAGGGTCTTGCGATATTGCTCAGGCTGGTCTTGAACTCCTGGCCTCAAGTGATCCTTCCGCCTCAGCCTCTCAAAGCGCTAGGATTATGGGTATGAGCCACCACGCCCTGCCTGAGGCTTTTAATGGATCAACAGTCTCCAGAGGTGAGCTGGAGAGAAACCTGGCAATTATAGATTAAAGGACAATTACAACAGGGCTCATAATTGTTCTTTTATAAGCCTGTCTTCATTGTTGGTTAATAACCATATTCCCTCTTTCAAGGAGACTCCACCCTCACCTTTTCCCACTGGGGTAGGTGAGGTTGGATCAGGACAGGGTAATTGAGTTCTCCCTGGGAACTTGGGGTCAGGTAAACACAACTCCTTGCTCTCATCTCAGATGACTCCAGGGATGTACCCAGAATTTCTCCCTTGGGAGGAAAAACAGGATGACTCAGGAAAAGGGAAGTCAATTGCAGGAAGTTACTGAAGACTAAGAATGGGTCTGGTGAAAAAATCTAAGCCCAGATACTCCTGGAGGCAAATGGTATGGGGTACTAACTAACACTGGGCTGGGATCCAGGAGAGCCTGCCTATATGTTGGCTATAACTTACTTACCAGGAGACTGAGGGGAATTACCTTGAACTCTGGGATTCAGTTTCTTCATCTGCAAAATAAGGGGGTTGGCTTAACTGATCTGTAAGTATCTTATAAACATGATATTTTAGGATTCTAGAAGCATGCCACTGAGTGGGCTACTTGTGAGTCTCAATTTCTGCTTTTGTGAAAATGAGAATAATAATAGTAACTTTATCATAGAATTATTGTGAGGATCACATGAGTTTAACACAGCATCTCTCTTTTATTCATTCAGGGCCGTCACTTAATGGCTACTCATTGCACTTCTACTATAAATCGGATTCTATGCTAGGAGAAGATGAACAATTCATACAATGATGAACTAGAGAGACACCCTCACAAAGATAGAAGTCATGTAGGGTACATAGTGCACATTCAAAACATGAAGACAGCTTTAAGGAGACATTTCAATTATTATTGAACAGT
Organism: Mirza zaza; assembly: GCA_008750895.1. Classification (NCBI taxonomy): domain Eukaryota; kingdom Metazoa; phylum Chordata; class Mammalia; order Primates; family Cheirogaleidae; genus Mirza; species Mirza zaza. Next base: position 16,423 of record VSMD01038234.1, on the reverse strand, counting down.
TGCTCAAACCACTCTGCCCATGTTATGGGAAAATCGTGGACAAAAATATTCTAAGATATGGTGAAACTCTCAAGAAAAGAATTCTCTGTCCCTGGTCTAAGTTAAAGATGACACATTGAAATATCTACAGAGTGACACACGTAATATAAATAAATATAGTAGGCTGTGTATCATACAATCTAGAAGAGGGGGACTATGGCAAATTCGAGTTTGCATGCATTCTCTAAAGTGAGCAGCTGCTGCTCACCTCTCCTGCCTACTGCTGCCATGTGGGCATGTGAGCCCAAGATTGCCAGAACCTACTATTAAAATATTTTTTAGCAGAATCTGGGAATTCATATTTTCATGGAAAAATCATCCACTGCTAGCAGCTTATTTAAATATATAAAAATATTATATAGCCAATGGCTTCCAATCTCTAGTTTAAGGCCAGTTATTTCAGATAAACAAGAGCATATGGCATATTTTCAAAGAGGAAAATAAGGAAGAAGGGAAGGGGCTGAATGATTATTGAATATCCTCTATGTGCCAGGCATCGCACATACATCATGTATCATTTCATTTGTTGTTCACAACAATGCTGAGAAGGTTTGGTGTTTAGTTCTAATTTTTTTTTTCCCCAATTCTATTCATATATGGGGAATGTATTCTGGGAAACATTGGTGTAGATAGATATAACTCTGGCAGTAGGAGGGAGATTGAATATAGGGGTCAATGGTAGAGGCAGGAAAGCCTGGTGAGAAAGTAATCATAGAAATATCTTGGGTGGCCCTAGTGGGGAGCAAAACAACAGATTTGAGGTGAAATGGAGAAGTAATTAACTAATATTTTAAAAAGTCAATCAATAATGTCTTAGAGGGAAATTCTACCTCTCTTCCATCTCCCCATGTCAAATGGAGGAGGAAGGGATCTTATAGCTGTACCCTTTTCTAGTTTTCTCTCTTCACCCTCAGGTTATCTCTTTAATGCTTCTGTTCCATCCCATGCCAACCATCCCTCCATGTAGGCAACAGACACTGAACCATCGTCCTACAGACCACACTGACTAGTCTACACCTTGATGCCACTCAGAATAATTTATTAGAGCAATGATATTCTGTACAAAAGACCATTCAACCATTCTTCCTGATGCCCAGATCACGGGGCTTCTTGCTTCTGGCTGTCATTACACTGGCCGTAAACAATGGAAAGAAATGTAGATTAAACGGTCAGGAGACAAAAATTCAGTCCTTGGTGTCGCATTCAACTCCCTTATCTGCAAATGTAGATAATATTTCCCTTCTACTTAGAAGGATTAATTTGTGGATAAAATGAGATAATGGATTTAAAGGTCCTTCAATCCATCCTTCAGAGAGCAGCCAGCATGATAAAATGTTTACTCTTTGGCATGCTTTAAACAACTCTCCACAATCCTATAGTCTCTTGTCTTTTAATTCCGTCACTCAAAATTTACACTCCAGCCACAGCACCTATTTTATTCCTTAAGGCCACCCTACATGCTATTCCTTCTACCTGGACAGCTCTCCATCCCCATCCACCCCTCAACCTTCACTTCGCCTCACTACTTCCTGCTCACACTCCAGGTCTTCGCTGGGTGCTTACTTACCACGTCTCTGGCCCTGTACTAGGCACTGGGGATAGCGTGATAAACATAACAAAACCTTGGAGAAAGTAATATTATAGTGAGAAAGGCAAATGCTAAATCCCTGTCTCCCCCCAAATCAAAATACATTCAGTATAACTGTCACAAGCATTACCAAGCCAGGGGCAATATAAAATGCTAAAAGTTCACACAATCAATGACAGGGCAAAATCTAATCTAAGGATTCAGATAAGTGACATTTACGCTGAGTATATAGGTGCAAGCGAGAAAGAAGACAGGTGGTATCAAGAGTAGAGAGAAGACAGGAGAAGCAGGTAAGTGCAATCATTTATAACCTTGTAGGACACGTCAAAATGTCTCATTTAGTTAGAAGAGTTAGGGAAGCTCTTAAAAGGAAAGGTTTAAATCAGAAGAGTCATATTTACAAATCAGATACCTAGTCATCAGATAGCTATTGAGTGTCCATGCTATACCAGGCACCATGCTAGGCACTGGATATCATCAAATGTATATTTTAAAAGGTAAGTCCGGCTTTAGAGTTGAGAAATGAAGGGGAGGAAAAGAATGGCTATAATAGGACTATTTAGAGGGTGATCTCTCTCTCTGTTCTAGGCTTTAAATAAAAATAAAAAAGAAGGTGATCACAACAGATATTGGGTAGCTCAGATTAGTTGATGGGAATAGACAGAAAAGAGCAGATTCAAAAGAGAATGGACATTCGAGCAAAATAATGTGGTTATGAACTGAACATAAAGGTGAACAAGAGAAAAGAGTTAAAGATAGTCCTTGGGGCTTTGCTTTCAGAAACTAGGTTTTTGGTGGCACCTGTTATATGGGGAGTAAAGGAACACTTGGAAATGAGCAAACTTGTAGGTAGATAATAACGAATTCAGTTTTGGATGTGTTGAGTTTGAACTGCTTGCTGGACATCAAATTGCAGATGTTTATTGTCAGTTGGATATGGGTAGGGGTTCAGAAGAATGAGATGGAGACAAAAATGTAAAAGAAGGAATATATTGATTATTACTATGTGAGTGGATGTGGTAGCCCAGTGATTGTTTAAATTGAGTAGGGGGAGGAGATACAGGACCAAACCATAGGAACTTTGAGATTTATAGGGCAGAAAAGAGGATCCAGTAAGAGAGGCTAAGTTGGAGTCAACAGAGTGAGACTCTGTCTCAAAAAAGAAAGAAAGAAAGAAAGAAAGAAAGAAAGAAAGAAAGAAAGAAAGAAAGAAAGAAAAGCTGAAACTGATAGATAAAGAAAGAGTAATGCTACCAAGGGACAGGAAGAAATCCTGATGAGTGGAAACAGTAGGAGTAAGGTGATCTACACATTGACAGTATAAAAGATTACGGTCAAAGAGTGGGATGTTAGGAATAATGATTTTTTTTCTATATCTCTTGTGCACTATTTATTTATCATTTATTTAATCATTTGACTGCATTAATTTTAATTTTATTGTTGTTTATAAATAAATTGTATTTATGTCTCAATTAAACACATGCATATCATTCTAAGATAACCCTCTTGACAAGAAAGGATCATCGATTAGCATATAGACAGAGGAGTTTACACCTTAAACAAGCCCAAAAGTTTAGCTTAAATGCCCAATCAGTTTAACCTTCACTAGACATAGTTAATAAAAAAATCTTGAATTTATATTTTTCTCATGGAAAAGATCACTAGCTGTGACTAAGGGAAATGAAACTGGAATGACACCATTCATACTTGGAAGTGGTGTTCAGTGGGAGGGAATGCTGAGCTGTGAAAAGGTACACTCACCAATACTGCAAGAACAAATGAAGAGACCTGCAACTGAATTCTAGCTCTGCCTCTTCCTAGCTGTGCCTCCCCTGGCAGACGTATTAAACCTCTCTGAGCATCAGGTTCCTCATCGACAGGGAGTTAACAATAACATTTACTCTATAAAGTCATTGCTAGAATTAAATGAGGTAACAGGTGTGAAAAGTATAAGGCACAATGCCTGACATACAGGGAATTAATAATAAATACTAATTGTTATCAGTTCTTAGGATATTATCCAGTTGTCTCCTTATTTGGGTCCTTTTCTAGATGGCCGGCATGTAAATGTAAGGAAATTACAGGGCTATGAACCAGTCTCTGCTCCCCAGGAGGCAAATCTTGGCAATTTTGCAGCAATGGCAGACTCTGTGTTAAGGTAGGAAAGAACACTACAAAGTGTCTCATGCTTCATTTAATCTGAAGATACAGGCTCTCTGTCTTCAGATATAAATTATTTATAACGTTACAGAACAAACAGTGACTTCAACAATTAAAAAAACTTAAGTAAGTCTACACTGTGTTAATTCCTGGCAACAGTCCTCTCAGTCTGTTTTTTTTTTTTTTAAGTCACCCCTGCCCCATGTCAGTAGACGTACACCGTGTCATAGAGGAATGTCCAGAACAGGACGTAGGTGAAGAGGCCTCCGATGAGGCCTGCTGGGAAAAGAGGTCTTCATGATTTGAAATATTTGTTCCACCTCCTTCCCAACTTGAGAAAGAGGAGCAGAGAGGGCAGGGTGGAGGCAAGCAGGCAGAAGATGAAGCTTGAAAGGCTAGTGAGGCTGAGGATGCTGGCCGTGGCCCCGTTACAGCACTGATATCAAGGTCTGGCAGTGATCTAGGACATGGTATTGCCTTGCACAGCAGCCACACTGACGAACAGTGGTCCTTCCCGAAACAGGGGCCCAGCCTCCAGCTGTTTTGCGGGACACCATGGTGGACACCGTCACTTAGCAGACCCTCGGACAGGCAGAGGTAGAGACTCACGTGCCGCCATCTTGTACTGAAGGCTGCTGGGAGGGCTGGGACTCGTGAATTTTGATGGAATACTATCATGTGAGGACAAAGTTCACAGTGTGGCCCAAGAGTGGTTGGCTGAGGCAGAATGGAGAAAAGTTCACTGGAGATGAGCAGGCCAAGGGAGTGAGCGACTGCATTGTTGGACAGGCATCCATGAGAACCCTGAACTCACCTATTGTGATGGTAAAGGCGCAGATAAGGGAACTCTCCAAACCAAGAGCTTAAATACATAGAGAACCCATTTCAGTTGAGGCAAGAAGAGGAAGGTTGGATTCTCTTTGACTTTACCTTTGGGGGAATAACTGAACATCAGACGTAAGACAGGATGGATTTAGTCTTTACAAAATCTCTGGATGAATGGTAGGTACCAACTTTGAGTAATTCTTGCCTAGCCTGGAAGGAGATTCTGGTGAATGCCTAGGGGAATTTCATTTTTCTTCTCAGGCATTTGTAATGGGCAGCTGCTACGGAGCACAAAAATAGCCACAGATGGCAGCAGGGAGGAAGTGAGACCAGCCAGGGGTGATCTCCACGCGGGGAGTAGGGGATGCTGGTAGTCTTGAGTACAGGAGGTTGATCAGCATGATTTATTACCGAAACCAGAAAATCAAACAATTGCCTCACTTCCTCTGGGTGGCCTGCACTGTCATCATTGGACTGAGTTAGAAACCCTTCTTCTGTGCTCCTATAGCATTTGAGTTATCTCAGCACCCATCATGCTAATACAGAAGTTTCTTGCTACATTGTATCTCTCTCTTAGTAAACCACAGGCTCCATCAGGACAAAAATTATGCCTGTCTTGTTACCATTCCATGCCCAGCATGTACCAAAGTAACTGGACCATAGTAAGAGCTCACACACGTTAACAGGATGAATGAGTGTGCTTTGTGAACTATAAAGAACTCTGTGATGTAGAAGGCAGGCTGGGTGGCATGGGGAGTGGACAGAATTAAGACTCTGCAAGTACCTTTTCCCTTTGGAAGCCCTTGATTTTAGAAACCTCTCTCCCAGAGAGCAGCTGGAGTGACAGAAATATTTTCTGAGGCCCTAATATCAGTTCCAGATGTTTGCAGTCGTGTCGGTTTGTACCTCACCCTGTAAAACACATTTCCCTCGCCCCCCTCCTCAATCTAGCTGGGGAAGTAGAACCTAGTCCCTGGTGACATCACTTTTCTCAAGCTGGTTCGGGGCAAGAGGACAGTAGGCAGCTGAGGTCCCTCTGGCTTCTTAGATAAAGAGCGTGGTTCAGCCGTGGCCTGCTTGAGGAGCTATGAGTAATTTCCAGAAGATTTCACAAACACCTCCAATGTAACTGTTTCATCACAGCCACTGCTGCCACTGTCCTCCCAGCTCTGGAGAAAAGGGGTCTTACTGTCCTTCACCTTGATTTATTCCCCATACAAACTGACCCCCCATAACTGCTCCTCTTCACTGGAGAAGGCCTTCAGTCTAAGGTCTGAGATGGGACGGGGTGTGTGTGTGTGTGTGTGTGTGTGTGTGTGTGTGTGTGTGTGTGTGTTGAGATGAAAAGAGGGGCCTTTCCACTTGTAGATTGGACTCAATGATAACAGAGACCAGAGAGGATATAGGATAGTGTTGGGAGTGGGTAGTGATGTCCTTCAACCATTCTGGACATTCTTCTTGATCCAGATCTGAGTCTGGATGAGCAGCTCATTCTGAGCCAGCGTGGAGAGACAAAAAGGAAAAAAAGGTAAGCTGAGACATGGGCAGAAAGTGACGTGGAGTGAGGAGAATAGACAGAGAGAGAGCTAATCAAGAGAAGGAGACACATGTAAAGAGAGGAAAAGAAGGAAAGAGAGAGGGAGTCAGGAAAAGATGTGGAAAGGAACAAACAGTCAAGAGCTGAGAGCTGGCAAGAGTCAAGCCTGGTACTGACCAGCTGGGGAAAGGCCCATGAGGCTCCCAGATGCCAGGACAGAAAGGGTGCTGACCAACTCCAGGTGCTGCTGCCTTTTACGAGGAGGTGTGGGGGGGTGGTAGGAAGGGCCTGCTGCCCCTGTGGGGGCCGACAGAGCCAGCTGGCCTCCCAGCCCTGAACCAAACAAGATGAGGCTGAAAATCCCATGAAGAAAGAGAGGCAGCTATGATTTTTAAGAATTTAGTTTAAAGACCCAGCAGAACAGCAGAAAAACCAAAGAAAATGCATGGGAGTATGGCAGGAAAGTCACCAGACTGAGAAACAGGACATTAGGATGCTAAATAAGACCCTTCCCCTTTTTGCCCTCACTGTTCTGATCATTACAATGCGGGTGGTGGGCTCAACGCTTAAGGCTCTTCCATGAGGATTCTCAGAAGCTGGCGTATATGAAAGCAGACAACAAAGTGATAAGTCTGATGACTACATTGCCAACAAGGTCTGAGCCCTCTAGTTGCTATCGGGTGGCTACTCTGTTCAGCCCAGCCATACAAATGCCCTATAGCCCCGTATTTCCATCCATCTCTAGGTTTATGCCCAAGCAGAGCAAACCATACCAGACGTAACATGGACTGGATAAAAATCCTTGAACATGGTGGCGAGGGCAGGAAAAGAAACCATAGCCCCAGTTCTAGCTCTGGCTCTACCATTAACTTGCCATGTGTGTAACCTCTGCACAAGTCTCTCTCCTCTTCTCTTCGTAGGTCAAGCAGGGGATTTGGATTTATTAAATCTGCTTGTGCCTCAGCCCCCCTTCTTATTCCCACCCCACTGCGTCTGCCCTGCCCACGAGGCTGAAACCTATGCCAATTGCTCTGATGAGGCCACGCGGGAGAACCAGACGTCTGTTTTTAATATTGATGACAGATTAGCATGTGGGGAATTCAGCCACCCCCCAAAACAAGCCCCGTTTCTGCTCAAAACAACTGGACTGGGAGGCTACTTATGCTTGGCTTTCCCAACGCAGTTCCAGAACCGGCAGAGCAATGGCCTCTCTGAAGGAAACAAAGAGGGTGCCAAACCCAGGGGTGGGGGGCAGGGGTAGGAGACAGGGAGGGAGAGTGAGCATTTCAAAAGTTAGTTCAAAAGGGTGAGGAACAGATGGCAGCCATAAAGCGTGTGAGTGTGTGTGTTTGTGTTTGCATGCGCACATACGGGAGAGAGAGAGACGTGAGTATGCACCTATTGCTGTGCACACGCACACATGAGCTCGTGAATAAATAAATAATTCCAGCACTGGACTTGGCTGCCAGCAAAAATCCAAAGAGATCAAAGGAGAAAGCCCCTATTCTGGCCTCACCTGACCAAATGTGTGAGTAATCCTAACTCTCTATCCAAAACAAGTCTTCAACCATACTTTGTTGTTTTCTTCCTAACATTTATTTCTCCATTTCATTTTTTTTTAATTTGTGGAAATAGGAAAGCAACAACTAAAATTTATTAGTACCTACTATGTCCCAAGAGCTATGGTATAACTGATCCTCAAAATGACTTGTGAAATAGATGTTATTTTTCCCATTCCACAGATAAGGGAACCCGGACCTAAAAAAGATGTTGACTGGCCCTACATATCTCAGTGAAAAATAGCAGAAACTGAAAAGAGAGGCCAAGTTTTCCAAAGTTCATACTCCTTCATTATGCTTATGCCCTCCAACATATATAACTCACCTGAGTGAGCTGAAGATTCGAATTAGGGCCAAGTTCATTTTTCGGAGGGTTAAAACATGACAAATGTGACACAAAGGCAAACAGATGAGAGTAATGCTTCACGTATATACCCACAATTATCTACAGCATCCATTGGTCATGAAACATGTTAGAAGGCTTACTATGTACTCAGCTAGGTTGTAGGACTACATAAGACCCCATAAGACTAACAGTGCTCAAGGAGTCAATGTCAGAGTTGAAAGCTAAAAGATGCATATACACCTACCCATGTACAAGTCAACATTCAACAGGGAACATGGAACATCTGTGCATGACAGGAACAGTGGGAAGACCCTAAATTATAAAGATAAAGACCCATTCCCATTATCCTGTATCTTTAAAGACAACTGCCCACCCAAGAATTCAAAAATTGAATAACATGAGAATGAAAGTCAAGTCCCACCAAGAAGGGTTAAAAGAACCTGTAAAGATGGAGGTTGATTTCAATGTTCTGAATGGCTACAGGAAGAAAGGGTCAGATCTGTATGAAGTGACCCCAGACCAGATGACCAAAAAGAAGAAAGTTTTACTCCAATAAAATAAAAAGAACTCTTGTATTAGAACATGTTTTCCTGGAGAATAAAGAAGAAGAACCTCAGATTTCTATGCTAGACTAGATGGAATAGCAAGAACTGAATTTACATGCCTTATTGTCTACAACATTAAGAAATTAAAATACACACACACACACACAGAAAAATACATATGTTTTTCAACAACTGGAAATCAGGAAACAAAGGACAGAGATCCTAAAAGATTGAAAACAAATTATGTGAGCCCTAAAATTTTTCCTTGCCTTTAGAGAGTGTTCAAGCCTCCATGCAGAGAAAGAATACCTGACAGATTCCCTAAATTGAAAAGACAGAGTTCTGAGTCCAGGGAAACCAAAGTGACTAGAGCTTGCAGGACAAAGTAATAGAGAGGAGTGAGCTGCATAGAGAAAAGATTGAAGAGATCTGTGAAGGATTCCCTTTCAATATTCAGCAGAGTACTGATTGAAGCATGTTAGTGAGAAACCTGCCAATCCAAGAGAGAATAGTGCCTAGTGCTCATATAAGATCCGGTAATAGTGCCTTTTCCTACCAGCCATATTGCAAAACCTCATAATTCATGGGCTATTGTGAAGAGCACATGGAAGCATCTTCTCTTAGAAGTATGGGAGACTAAACACTGCCCTAGTTCCACCTAATAAATCTTAAAATCAAGATCTAAAAGAATCAAACTGTTTCTAAATAACTCAACTGTGTCCCAGAACAGAGTTCAAAAATATTTTTAGGAATACAAAAATATCCATTACCCAATAAGGCAAAAATCACAATGTCTGGCATCCAATCAAAAATTACCTGGCACACAAAGAAGCAGGAAAATGCAACCCATAATGAAGATAAAAATCAATGAATTTAAACTGACTGAGAACTGATATAGATGCTAGGATTAGCAAACAAGAACATTGAAAGTTTATCATAGCTATATTCCATATGTCAAAAAAATTAAGACACAGAATGTATTAATAAGACTAAAATTGAACTTCTAAAGATGAAAATTATAATATCCAATATGAAAAACTCACAGAATAGGATTAATAATAAACTAGACTTTGCAGAAAATAATGATGATATAGCACTAGAAACTATCCAAAATGACATACCAAGAGAAGAAAAAAAAATTAAAAAATGAAAAGAACATCACTGAGATGAATAGCAATTTCAAGTGGCTGAATACACATTTAGTTGGAGTGACCAAAGGAAAAGAAAACTGTGGAGACAGAAAAAAATATTTGACAAAATAATGGCCAACAATTTTCCAAATATGATGAATGTATAAACCCACAGATCCAAGAATCTCAACAAACCCCAAACATAAGAAATAATAAAATTACTTAGAAGGAGTAATAAAGAGAAAATCTTTAAAGTATCTAGATAAAAAGAGCATGTACACACAGGGGAACAAATATAGGAATTATAGATTTGTCATTTGAAACAATGCAAACAAGAAAACAAAAGTACAGTATCTTTAAATTGCTAGAAGAACAATCTGTCAATTTAGAGTTCTATACCCAGTAATAATATTTTGCAAAAGCAAAATCAGAAAGAATGTATCACTAATTGATATGAGACATAAAAACAGTAAAAAAAAATCCTTTAAACAGAAGGAAAATGACAGTAGATGAAAATATGGATTGTACACAAAGAAATGAAGAGCATCAAAAATAATATTTTATGGGTAAATATATAAAATCATTTATCTTAATTAAATATTTTTAGAAGATAACTAAGGAAAAATAATTAAACTCAATTATGGATTTTTAACATGTATAAATAAAATATATGACAAAAACAGTATAAAAGTTTAGAAGAAAGAAATAAAAATATGCTATTGTAAGGGTCTTCTGCTGTACATGAGGTAGTATAATATCACTTGAAGGTAACTGCGATATGTTAAATATTCATACCATGAACTCTAAAGCAATCACTAAAATAACAACAGAACATTATAGGTAATAAGTCAACAAAGGAGATATAACAGAATCATAAAAACAATCATAAAGAAAATAGAAAAAAAGGAGAAAGGAAATATGGGGGAATAGAAAACAAATAACAAGATGATAAACTTAAACCTAACCATACCAATACCATATTAACTGTAAATGGCCTAAACATCCTAATTTAAAGTTAAGAATGCACTAATCAGAAGGAAGCTGGAGTAGTTATATTAATATCAAACAAAGTAGATTTCAGAGAAAAGACTATCATAGGGATACAGAAGACCATTTCACAATGACAAAGGGATCAATTCATCAAGTGAAAACTGATAAAACCACAGAAGAAATAGGTAAGTCCACAATAACTGTCAGAGGTTACAATACCACTCTCTCAATTATTGGTATAAAAATAAGTAAGACAGAAAATCAGAAAGGCTTTAGAAGAACTGAACAACACAATCACCAATTTGATCTAATTAGCATTTATAGAACACTCCACCTATAAATAAGAGAATACATTCTTTTAAAGTAGACACTGAATACAAACACAGACCATATTCTAGACATAAAACCAGTCTCGATAAATCTAAAATGTTTAAAATCATAAAAAGTATATTCTCTGAGTACCGTGAAATCAAATTAAAAATCAATGACAAATATCTGAAAAATCCTCAAATATTTAGAAACTAAGTAACATACTTCTAAATAACCCATAGATCAAAGGAAAATAAGTAGGAAAATAGAAGGTATTTTAAACTGAATGAAAATGAAAACACATTGTAATAAAATCTTTACAATGCCACTAAAGTAGCAGTAAAAGGCAATGCCTATATTACAAGAAAGGTCTGAAATCAGTAACCTTAGCTATCATCTTAAAAATATGAAAAAAAAAAAAAGAAGAAGAAGAACAAACCAAACCCAGAATAAGCCAAAGAAAGGAGATAATAAATATCAGAGTAGAAATCAATGAAATAGAAAACAATAGAGAAAATAGAGAAAACTAAAAGCTGATTCTTTGAGAAGATAAATCTCATAGCCACTTAGCCAGACTGATCAAGAAAAAAAAGAGAGATGACACAAATTACTGATATCAAGAATGACAGTCATATCCCTATAAATTCAACAGATATTTAAAGAGTAATAACAATATGAACAACCTTTGTCAATAAATTTGATAACTCACACGAGATGAACAAATTTCTTAAAAGACACAACCTGCCAAAGATTACTCAAGAAATGGATAACTAGAATAGCCCTATACCTATCAAAGAATTAAATTAGTAGCTAAAAACTTTCTTGCAAGAATAGGACCAGGCCCAGAAGACTTCACTAGTGAATTCTACCAAACAATTAATAAAGAACTATTACTAATTTTAACTAAACTGATTCTTTGAGAAGGTAAATAAATTTCAGAAAACTGAAAACAAGGGAATATTTCACAATTCATCTTGTGAGACTGGAATGACCCTGACTGCAAAACAATGGCATTACAAGAAAACTACAGATCAAAATGCCTCATTAACATAGATGCAAAAATCCTGAACAAAATTTAAACACATAAAATCCAAGAATATATTTAAAAAGACAGTGTGTCATGACCATGTGGGATTTACCTCAGGAATGCAGGTTGTTTTATAATTTGAAAATTTTTCAATGTAATTTACCCTATTAATAAACTTAAGAATGATAAACTGCACAATCATTTCAATAAACACAGAAAACTCAATATCCATTCCTAATTAAAACAAAACAAAGACCTCTCACCAAACTCTGAATAGAAGATACCATCTTCAACCTAACAAAGGATACCTACAAAAAAAAAAAAAAAATAGAGGAGCATAATGGTGAAAGACTAAATGCTTTTGGCCTAAGATTAGGATAAAAGGTAAAGATGTCTGCTCTTACCATTGGAAGTCCTAGCCAGAGCAATTAGACAAGAAAAACAAATAAATAAATAATAGTCATCCAATTGGAGAGACAGACGTAAAATTGTCTCTGTTTGCAGATGACGCTATCATGCACATTGAAAACACACACACACTACATTTTCTTAATACATTCATGAATTGATGTGATTCCACATCTTTGCGATTGTGAATTGTGCTGCAATAAACATTTCAATGCAGGTGTCTTTTTGATAAAATGACTTCTTTTCCTTCAGGTAGATACCCAGTAGTAGGATTGTTCTTAAGCAAAAAGAATAAATCTGAAGGCATCACATTACCAGACTTCAATTTATATTATAAGGTTACAGTAACCAAAACAGAATGGCACTGATATAAAAGTACATAGATCAATGGAACAGAATAGAAAACCCAGATATAAAACCATTCTACCTACAAGCGATTGATCTTCGACAAAGCAGACAACAACATACACTGGGAAAAGAAAGCCCTATTCAATAAATGGTGCTGGGAAAACTGGATAGCCACATACAGAAGAAAGAAACAGGATCCCTATCTCTTACCATATACAAAAATTAATTCAAGATGGATAAAGGACTTAAATGTAAGGCATGAAGCCATAACAAATCTAGAAGAAAATGTAGGGAAAACTCTTCTAGACATTAGCCGAGGCAAAGAATTGATGACTAAGACCCCAAAGGCAAATACAGCAACAACAAAAATAAATAAATAGGGCTAGATGATCTCTTAAGATCTTTCTAACCCTAAAACTGTACACTGATATTACAATCGGTACTTCAAGGGAATAGATGAAGTATCCCAAAGTAATGATAGAAAAAATGAGTGCCCTACGTTTAGAAAAGAGGGAGAGGACTTTGTGCTGACAAGGTCAAGAAACCTTTGTGGAAAATACAACACTTGAGTTTCGATATAGGTACTGCATGGTATATAAGGACAAGCCCTGTGCTGGGAATCAGACAGACTTGGTTATAAAGCCTAGCTCTGCCATATACGCTTGTGGGACTTCAGGAAAGTCACATACCTCTCAGGGGATTTACTCACTTTGTCTGTAAGACAAGGTTGATAATCTTTCTTACCTTACGTAATTTTTTTTGTTCTAATTCTGAGAAGAATGGCCTGCTATAGAGCTGTGAAGCATTATTGTTAAAGTGTAAACCCACCATTGGAGGATTTCCATTTTCCTCGGTAATCTGTGTGGTGTACAAACTCTGCTATTTAAAATAGCTCTCCACAAAAACAAAGACATCCAAAAGAACACACACTCACCCATTCACAGATAGTAGTGAATCTCACCCACATAAAAAGAAAGTGTAACCAGATGAACATAAATACACATACACATAAACTTGCACACACGCATACACACACACAGTGCTGTACATATATGCATCACACACAAAGTCAAAAGGTTGAAAGAATTAACAAAGTTCAAGAGATGAGGCAAAGCTAGCTGCCCCGTTACTGTGCTATGACTGGCCCCTTTGAGAAAGTGATGCCCACTCCAGCCTGCCCCACCCCCTTCAGCCAACAGGATCAAACGAGCCACATGAATCCCAGCACACCAGGTATTAGCCAACTGGGCTTCTCATTTCATCCAGGATCTGGACCCCTCTCTGTCTGACTTATTTTAACATTCATAGCCTCATTTTACTCTTTTCTTCACAATTTCAGAGGAAGCATAGCAAAAATAGCCCAGAGAGGGGAGTGATAAATGGAAGAGAAAGACAGGGTGAAGAGAAGGAGACAGAAAAAGAAAAGGAAACAATAAAAGTCCTTCCATTCATTCATTCATTATTCATTTATTCAACAAATATATGAATGAATGGTAGGTATTGGGAAATAAGCTATGATTAAGACACAAAAGTCATCTTTCCTCCTTGCGTTTATAATGTAATTAGGCAAATAACCGAATAATTATTATTATACTTCTTTAAATTTTTCAATAATCTAGTCTTGGTTCAGGACTAAAATTGTGAATCTGAAGGCTATCACTAGCTGGATAATCTTGGATTAGTCTCAATTTCCTTATCTGTGAAATGGGCACAATGAACCACAACCCTCCTAAAGTTGTGAGGATTAAAAAACATGCTGAACGAATTACTTAGCTCAGTGCCTTCTACAGAAAGTAGATGCACAATTGATATTTTCCAACTGAAAAAAAAAAAAAATTACTGAATGGAAGTCCCAACACAGAGCAGAGAATGTAAGCCCCCAGGCCAGAATGCTTAGCTTCTTGCCAGTGTAAGAGATTTAGAAGAACTCAGAGATAACATTCTGAATTACAACCAAAGGTAGCCCTCTTATAAGCCACCTTTCTCAAATGTTCCAGTAAGCTCAAATCATTCCCAATGCTCTCTTTCCCTGTGTTGGTTAAGGAAGGCTATCTCAGTGCATCTCACTAGAAAGGCAATCGTTTGACCTTCCTCATCTCAGTACCAGAGATAATATATTTATGAACCAAGGCTTTAAACATGAGACCTGCAGGCCTTCCCAAATAGAGAAAGGTCAAATCTTCTTCAGAATCAAGTAACTTTATGATGTATGATTTTGAAGGTCCCATTCAGAGAATCAGAAACTACCACTTGCTATCTTTCCTTCCTCAAAGTCAAACAAAAAAGTGCATAAGGATGAGCACCAAAAAAAAAAAAAAAAAAATCACTAAACAATGAAACCTCCCAATGTCTTCCTAAGCCAGATGACACCACATCTCCAAAGACATTAGAAAATCCCAGTTTCCCTCCTGTGTTATACTATCTCAAGAAAACGGGAAGTCATGCACCTACCTGTGTACAGGTCAGTGTCTGTGTATTCGTCCACTTTTTTATGCTGCAGAATATAGTCGGAGACCTTGGTCCCAATAGCTGGCTGAACGTCTACCCACTCCAAGGAGACCACGGTACTGGAGGGTTCCACTGTTGGAGACAGCCTCAGTCTACAGAGGGTGAAAGGGAAAATTGCTCGTTTACCAGCCAGCACTAGCTGGGACTCAAAAGAGTCTGCGTGTGTCAAGATGAAGCACAGGTTTTAGCCTGGGTTTGAATCCTGATTCTACCCACCACCAACTCGCAGGGCCTTAAGTAAGTTATTTGGCCTCTCGTGGCCTCAGCTCGCTCATCCATAAAATGGGGATAAAAAGAGTCACCTTTCAAGATCAATGTATAATTCAGCAAATTAATCCATGCACACAATATGTGCTCGATGGAAGCTGATTAGTTTTGCATTTATTTAAACTAAATTTTCAGTGATGCTTCATGTTTATTAAATGGGCAACCCCTTCAAATACAGGAGCTTTCAATCTTTCCGCCATTCTCTTCATGACCCCCAACGTATCAGTAGACTGTTTCATATCCTTAAGTCAATACTCTCTCGAAAGGGGTAAAAATCCCGGAATAAATCCTTACGTAAAGGAAGAATAAAAACAGAATGATTGAAGGCCAGAACTAGAATAGTCCTTAGAGATTATGAAGTTTAATCCCCTCATTTCACAAACTGGGGAAAGACCCAGAAAAGGGAAATGGTTTGCACACAGTCACACAGCAGGCCGGGCGAGGACAGGGTCGTGATGGCTGTTCATCCCAGTCGCAGATTCCTTCTTCCTTTCCACTCCACACATCGTCCCTTCAAGGACCACCTTGCAGTGTGATTCTTCTCTCCCTACAGAGCTGCATCATGGGACTCTGTTTTCAATATTGGCCCTTGCTCAACCCCTCTCATGCTCCTCTCGTCCTCTCGTCCCTTCCTCCGTTTAATCACACTCCTCCAACCAAGACGGCTTTCCTTTACTTCCTCGAATGGGGAATTTCCAGTGTCGGGGCCTCCACATATGCTGTTCCTCCTGCCTGGAACATGATCCTTGCCACTTTTTGCCTGGCTGACTCCTACCATAACCCATTATCTCTTCCGAGAGGTTTCCCTGGCTATTCCCCTACTTCCCAACTGAAATA